>NQII01007840.1:0-31309 GCA_002778355.1 Clitarchus hookeri | reverse complement strand
GGGGGGGGTCTATAGTTTAACGTCTTTAGTGAAACGGCATTGTTTTTACGGTTCTTACGGGTGTGTGGCATTTTGAGTTGCATATTGTTTTGATGGAGCAGTGGAAAATTTTTCTCGTTTGGAAATAACATTCAAATTATTATAATTTCGAAAGTTTTATCTTCAATGAAAAAAAAACAAAACGCCACACATACGTCGTTGTTTGTATTTATACAGATGCAGCAATACACACACATACACTTTCACCGAAGTTAACCTTACACTCAGTGAATATAGGAAATAGGCAAATAAACAGATATTATTTACACACTACATAAGTTTTGAAAGTGTGGCTTTTCAGGTCTCGTGCATTTCAATAATTATATTAACGGTTTGCAAATACGTTATTTGCAAAACACTCAAACTTACGGTTTGTAAAATTCGCAACCTCTTGAACACGTGTTTTCTTATGGAAATCCTTGCAAGTTAACTTCACTAAAATCACGTTTTTTCGTCATAAGCATTAAATAAATTATTTGCAAAATCATTCCGTAAAATCAAGCCTGTGCGTGTTTCCTGAAAATATACGATCTTAAACTTGGAAACGTAAATTATTTTCGTGTCGCTTCATTGCGGATGGTGGTTAAATAAAATGGCGGAAATAGCAATTTTACGAAGCGGTTAACACGTTTCGATTAATATTACAGTTCTCTAAAAAAATATGCACTACAACGGTCCCTACAAACAACTACGCTTAAAGAAAGCAAATAAACAAAATTATTAACTACCCATAAAATATTCCGACAACACCAACAAGGTACTCGTATAAACTCGATGAGATAAAGGACATACACAACGGCGTTCCCTAAGCTGGAAACTGGAAACATGGCTAGGCGTTGCCTGGAAACGTTTATTGTTCGTAAGTGTCAAAATACTCTGCCATAATTGCTAAACACGTTTTTAAAGTTAATTTACTAAAAACGAAAAAAACCAAATATATTGCTTCAAAACCATTTTATTTTGAACCGTAAATGTCGCAAGCATAATTATAATTTTAAATTGCAACCTTTAGTTCCGAGTATTAATTTATTCCAAAGCCTTTATCAAAATCACTGTAACTCAACAACATGCATCTCGCAGCAATTCATCAGCTGATACAATACTTTACAAACGAGAGCATTTACTGTTTACGTAGTGTGTAGGTTGGTCACATTGTCTGTCAGATTTTACCCCACTTACATGAAATGGACAGTGTAGGCTATTCACGATCAACTGAGCACTCTTGAAAACCCTGCTTAAGATCTACTTGTATGNGGCGTTGCCTGGAAACGTTTATTGTTCGTAAGTGTCAACATACTCTGCCATAATTGCTAAACACGTTTTTAAAGTTAATTTACTAAAAACGAAAAAAACCAAATATATTGCTTCAAAAACATATTATTTTGAACCGTAAATGTCGCAAGCATAATTATAATTTTAAATTGCAACCTTTAGTTCTGAGTATTAATTTATTCCAAAGCCTTTATCAAAATCACTGTAACTCAACAACATGCATCTCGCAGCAATTCATCAGCTGATACAATACTTTACAAACGAGAGCATTTACTGTTTACGTGGTGTGTAGGTTGGTCACATTGTCTGTCAGATTTTACCCCACTTACATGAAATGGACAGTGTAGGCTATTCACGATNAGTGTGTAGGTTGGTCACATTGTCTGTCAGATTTTACCCCACTTACATGAAATGGACAGTGTAGGCTATTCACGATCAACTGAGCACTCTTGAAAACCCTGCTTAAGATCTACTTGTATGAAAATTGTGTATTCTTCCTCCGTATGTAAAATTGACATTGCCATGGACCTCATCACTTTATGCATGCGTCGTTCAAGTGAAACTGTAAAANTTCCTCCGTATGTAAAATTGACATTGCCATGGACCTCATCACTTTATGCATGCGTCGTTCAAGTGAAACTGTAAAATTATTGAAAAAATAATAGTTAATAAATTTATTAATTCTTGCACTTACATGAATTAAAAAAAAACAGAAAGTAAAAGNTTATTGAAAAAATAATAGTTAATAAATTTATTAATTCTTGCACTTACATGAATTAAAAAAAAACAGAAAGTAAAAGAAATAATTTCAAATATTCACACATTATTACCAAACACATGTAGTTTAACGTCAAAACCAGATACTATTTTCCCTCCGTCGTTACCAACTTTACTCAGTGCGTGCCTGTCAGTGTGCCCGTTTAAATATATTCAGGGTAGGGGCAGTGACATTTTTTAAAGGTTGATTTCGAAAGCGCTTACTTTACCGTGAACAGCCTATAGGTAGGTATACAGCCAGGCCGTTAGAGACCGAGCAATTTGCTGAGAGAAGAAGACACAGGGAAGGAATCTGTCATGGCCTTCACGATGAAACCATCATAGCGTTTGCCTGGAGTGTTTCGGGAAACCATAGAAAACCCGAAATCGGAATAGCGGAATGGGAATCGAACCCGTGTTCTCCCGACCGCTAGTCCAGAAGTGACGTAGGGAACAGTCAGTTGTTCTATAACCAAGTTACGAGCCCAACATAGAACTGCGTTCATGCCAAGACCATCACTATCAAAACAACGTTGATTAGGTTGTACCCCTCGACCAAATTACTTGTTTTAACCGGTTTGAGGTTGGGGATAAGCGCGGAAGACGAAAATCAATCTACCTCATCTTTACCAGTCTAGGCAAAAAATGCACGGTCCTGATAGTAGTCAGTGCGGCGCATTACGTCTGTTATAAGTAAAATAACATTTTTTAAAATTGATCTTGAAAAAATTTTATTTCGAAAAAAAAAAAAGCTGCCGGACCATGGAAATGCAAGATGAAGTAGGAAAAATAGTTTCATGTCATAATATCTAAATAAAAGTGTAATGGTTAACCTGGTGAAAAATTGAGTTGCTTCATATTTGTTTTATATATATTAGAATTAAACGTGTCACTGTTATGACAATTCTCTGCGTTTGACGGCGTCACGGTGTCACTAGATGGAAGAATAAACGCAAGACACTTCTTCCACGGCAGTGTAAATTTTAACATGTGGCAGAAGCATATAAAATGGTTTGAATGAAGAAACTAACCATGAATTTCAAAGTAATTCCACTAAAAGTGAAGAAGTTATATGCACACTGTTCTCGTTCACGGAAAGGACTAGTGATTAGTCTCGAACTGCATGTTTCATAGTTTCTCCTATCCCAAGGGAACCCACCGCCTCCTTGCGGCACCGCTGTGTAATCACATTGTACAGAGGTTAACAAAAGTGAGAAGCTCCCGGGTGTGCCTGCTTTTCCTGAAGGGGTTTTGGGTATCTACCGCTCACGATGTCCTTCAATTAAGCACTGTATTGATTGTATATGCCCGGTGGCAGGCCTGGTGAGGGCAGTGAGTGAAAAGATTGTTGCGGCTCTTAACAGCGAGGTCTTGAAAGCTGATTAGGGTTGATTGAGGTGAGTATGGAGCAGCGCCGGAATTAAAGGGCTCTGAAATGAGAGTTCCCCGAGGAAACCCGCCAACCAGCGCAATCGTCCGGCACGATTCCGACATGTGAAAATCCGGGAGCGACCCCCCTAGGAATAGATCCCGGTTTCGCCTAGGTGGGAGGCGAGTATTCTAACCACTACACCACCGCAGCTCCTTTTGGATAAAGATGTTTTTCGAATTGTGAAAGCTCTTTCTTCATTCAGAAATCGAGGTCCAGCTCCTCCCAAAATAAAGTCCTGTGCACGTGACTGCGGCCAATAACCAAATGAAAGCTGTAAGCAGGTACATTGGATGATGAAGTTTAGCCTGCGCGAAAATCTTTTCGCAGAAAAGCAGGTGGCCGGCCGCACCTATAATATGTCTGCAGTGAGCGAGATGAAGCAAAGCAATGGAGAAATAGAGCACACACTCACCCATAGCTGAGTCGTCTTGCTGCGAGCTTAGAGGCTTGCTGACTGTGGCTTCGCACCTGGCGTTGGGCTTTTATAAGCGGATCCCACGATCGGGAGTCCCTGTTCTCGCTCTCGTAAAACGGTGATTTCGCCGCGGGCCGCCGCTATCAGGCCTCGCTGATAGACGGCCGTCGCCAAGTTGTTCCCTGCGCGGGAACACCGTCCTTCGCAGGGGAGCGCCTTCCCGGAATGAAGCACCACGCACCGCTATAGTCCGTTCGCAGTTTATTCACACTTCCTGAATCTAACCTATGAAAAACGCGCCATGTATGGCGTGTTTAGTTGTTTCCTAAGTATGTCACGAATCAAAAACCTGTTATACTTACATCAAAATAAAAGTACCTTATTTGTGGTTCAATTGGACATCTAGTTATATTTCATTTATAAATTATAATATTTCATTCGTAATCAATATTAATAAAACAGAGAGAAAATGCGTGTGTTAGTAATGCCTAGTAAGATATAGTTCTTATGCAAAATATTATTACACTAAGTGGGTGCGAATACGTTGCGTCGTTCCTCTGGTTTAATTATCTAGATTTAGTTAAGATTTGTTAACATGAGGTGGAGGAATATCCCGGAAGTGTAACATAAGCAAGGCTTCGGAAAAGTCTAAAGTAACCGTGAATGAACTATATAAGCTGTTCATGGTAAAGTGAGCACTTTTGTGGCCGTAGTTACTTTTCCCTTTCAGCCTTTTTTTATTCTTTAACAACCTTTTTAAATCAATATTGCAATGGGTATGTAATAAACACAATGTGTTCCACCACTCCCGGAAGTTAACGGCTTAGGCTAAAATAAAATACATTTATTGACTATTATTCCGAATGAGAGGCCTTTGATTACCGCTTCTTGTACGTCAGCTTTTTTTAATTCAGGGGCTAGTTTATATAAGTTGTTACACTCCTTGTGCAGCGTGCTTTCTACTCCTCATTCTACGCCTCTGAACAAGATCGTCGGGTGGACGCCTCCTACAGATAATTTAAATTATAATATGAGCTAAAATTCTCAGTTTATCCGTGCTTGGACGAGGGTGCTATAATACGCCGTTTAAATAATGTATTTGCGTGAGCAGCTGATTATGCTGAAGCTTGTAAAGCAGTGAGTCGTGGTCGCAGATCTTCATTTGTGGGTCAGTTTAGTGTTTTTAAATAATTGCGTAGCGTTGTGTTGTGTTTGTCTTATGATTTGCGATGAGTAAGGTTTTTTCTAAATTCTGGTTTTTGGAGGCCATAGTTTTTTGTCTGCTGCCCAATGGTTTACTTAAATTTAATTGTCGCTACCGTGCTACCACGACTTACGCTTTGGGCCTAGTCTGTTGACGTTTTCTAATTGTCGTCTTCGAATATTTTATTCGATGGAGCAGTAGTTAGGGTCTACGGTCTGCCTCCACCGATCCACTATTTTTAAGTAATATTTTATTTCAGATCTTAACCTATATTTTTACGTAAAGGAGTCTTTACTGGTTCTGAAACGCTGCCCTCCTTTAGTCAAATTGCTCCACTAAATACCTTGAATTTATTTAGTCATCAAAACAACTATTTATATTATGGAACCTTTTAATAAAACTTTGCTCGTGTTTTCAATTAAATATTTATTGTACATTTTGGAGTACCGTAATACCTTTAGATAAACTATTGCGCAGCAATTTAATATTTTGGTATGTGAGTTTGAAGTATTTCTAGTCAACAGAGTTACTTTTTGATATTTTTGAAACGTTTTACACTACTGGACTTGTTTACCAGTTAAATATTGATTGAACTTTGAGCTACGCAACAGTTTGAAAGAGAAATTTAATCTAATGGTAATAGTATTTTAATCTATATATATTTTTGCATTATGATCCTTTGGTGTTTATAATTTTACATGTCATATTTTTTGTAAATGTTCAATGCAAATGTTGAATCCTAAGGTGCTGCTAACTTGTAAAATATTCTGAAATTACAGACCTTGAAAGTGACATTGTCTTTGTATGATTTGTGCTACGGCACAGAATATTTCTTACTAAGTATTACCTATATACTCATTTTCTCTCTGATTTACTCATATAAATTACGAATAAAATATTATAATTTATAAGTAAAATACAATTAAANTCATTTTCTCTCTGATTTACTCATATAAATTACGAATAAAATATTATAATTTATAAGTAAAATACAATTAAATGCCCAATATATATATAAAGGAAAGTTTTATTTTGACAGGAGTTTAAACGCTTGTGATACATGGCATATTTACATAAAAACCAAACACATCATGCGTGGGGTGATTTTCCAAAGGTTCAATTAAAAAGAGGTGTAAAGAAATGAGAATAGAATTATGTGCGATAGAACCAAACCATTCCTTTTTCTTTTGTGAGCCAACCTTGTTGTATGGGTTGCCAGGGAAGTTCTCGAATTTTATTGTCGCACTTTTTTACTTTATGGGAATTAATATTACCTTATATGTTATTATCTTATTCTAGTCTGGTAAATTATAAAATATAGTTGGATAACTATTGTCTTCAACCATCGTCTCTGCCACTCAGGTGGTAAGTTGATCTTACATTATGCTAAAACGGGGAATTTTTTCTTGCATGATGTCCAGTTTCATCTCAGTGTTCTGAGGACGCAATTTCTCTTGCTCTTGAAATATATCTAGCCGTAGCCTTATTGAATTGTTGACGAACTTACCTACGCAACTACATGCACGAGTTAGTCAAAGTGCTACTAGTCTGTTCTTAAATACGTTATTAAATACGTATTAAATAATGTAACATAATTTGGATATCTAAAGTATTTCTAATCTAAAGTATTCAGGCGGAACTAAACATTCTTTTTCCCGCACAGTATGACGATAATGAGTTTCGAGAANATTTCTAATCTAAAGTATTCAGGCGGAACTAAACATTCTTTTTCCCGCACAGTATGACGATAATGAGTTTCGAGAAGCACTTCAGTCACATGTACTGCTACATAACCAGTTTTCGTTTGTGCTGTTTTTGTCGAATTTTCCGTAGTTGTCTGTATTCTCTTTTATACTTTCCAACTTTGTTCGTCTGATAACTCGCTGTTTATATATTACTGTCTAAATTTATTCAAGAATTTCTCTGTGAATTATTTACACCTCTCTTTGACGGCAAGAGTTTTATCTTATTTTCCGTAATGCCCATGTGTTTTACGTGTTGAGTCTATAATACGTAAGTATTTATGAATTATTGATAAGCAAATTGTCCTTCGTTTCCTCTACAAGGTCTTTAGCTTCGCGACAAAATCCCACAAACATATTAAGGTATCTTCTGACCACATAAGGGAATACGTAATATTCTCCGCATATAGTTTAATTAAAAAAAAATTAAATTTAAAAATTTTGATAACATTTTGTATATTTTCGTTTACGCTAAGTGTGAAGCCAGTATAGCTGCCAACTGATCATTCAAGCTGAAAAGCTAAACATAGGCTTTACCTAGCTTAGAACGTACATGAATTCGTATCTGAAAATGCAGAAAAGGAGAAAATCGACTTAACCCACTGTCGGTGAACCGACTCGGGACAGAATCAACGTTACAATCTTAGCGCCACAAGATGCATATTGCAGCCGCCACTTTATCTCTCCTACTTCCCCCTCCCCCTTTTCCTAATGAAGCTTACTTAAGATATCTAAGAACACTTTATCTATCTACTTCAATGATTGATTTATAGGTCTGTGAAATTAAACATTTTATGCGTTGTTTCAATTTCAATATATGTCATAACGCAACCTAAACACGTTCATTTATAAAAATTATTTTTTTTCCTCATTACATAATGTTTTTTTCCACAAATCGTGATTGAAATTATAGTTAGGTGGCAATAATTATATATTTAACACCACTACGCTAACAACATATAAATAAAATTAATTTAACAAAAATTAAGACAGGAATGTTTTTCATTAAATTATTACCTGATATATTGGGTTACTGGTTCAGAAATCTGCACTACTTTGAATGGCGATGCGATGTCGTAGCCTGTTGTACACGTAGAGTGAACGTGAGTTAGAGCGATCTCGCTGACTGCGCAGAACTAGTATCCGTGTTCCAACAGTGGACTGCTTTTCTGCCAATACCATTATCATAAACGAAGTGTATAGGATTTTATGTTAAAACACTATTCATGTATAAAAAAATGCTTTGAGATGTTTTTATACTTTTTTTTTGGCGTGTTTTTGATGTAATTAGATTAAATTCTAAGGCTTCTCTTTTGAAAATTAATATATAAACAAACACGTTCATCAGAACTGACCATGTGACTGACAGTTGAGTTGGTTTGGAGTAGGTCAATGTTAGGTACATGCGCAGAAGACTAATAATCGGTCAACCTCATCTTTAGTCTATGTATGTGCCTCTCTTTTCATCAACCAGCAATTACCCATCCTACTGATACTCCACTTTCCTTGATACTATCTTTAGAATTTATTAATATCCTGGTGTAACCTAGNGACTGACAGTTGAGTTGGTTTGGAGTAGGTCAATGTTAGGTACATGCGCAGAAGACTAATAATCGGTCAACCTCATCTTTAGTCTATGTATGTGCCTCTCTTTTCATCAACCAGCAATTAATTACCCATCCTACTGATACTCCACTTTCCTTGATACTATCTTTAGAATTTATTAATATCCTGGTGTAACCTAGNTAATTACCCATCCTACTGATACTCCACTTTCCTTGATACTATCTTTAGAATTTATTAATATCCTGGTGTAACCTAGCCCTTTGTTCCTCACTGACAGAGCCAAGATTTCCAGTGAAATAGTCAAGATAAGAGTGTAAAAAAATTAATTATAAATGTACATTACAGCCAAGCTTTCTGGATTTTTTTTAACCTGCCATTCCCTTTTTCTTCCTAACCAGTATCTTTGTGATTTCCAAGAATTTTAACGATATCATTCCGAAGTCTAATACAGGCTTCTCTTTGAACTGTGCTAATTGTCGTTTTAAATTATTAGCAATCCCTATTCTTGTGTACGGCCTTGATAAACCACTTCATTGTGCCGGATTAATGCGAAGTGGAGATAGCGACACAACCAACTGACGCCTGACGCTGAATGCTCTTCATCCCTACCTCGAGCATTTGTCGTTTTGGCCAGTTCTTTCTTTGCCAGTGTTCATGTCGATACCTGCTGTCCTCTAAATAAGAATCAGTTATGTCAATCAGCAGAATTAATTTACTCAATCTTCAGTTAATGAGCTGTAAGCCACAGGCGGATCAGTGAAATGCGCTGAGAATTTACTGCCAGGCTAGTGAAATTAATTGGGAATAAGTATAAATCACAGTTTAATCAGTGAATACCAACAACTAAAGTGATCATTAGAATTATACTGATTTCAGTGGAGCAGTTTCAACAGATTTGTTGTCAAATTTGCTAATTTTGAGCAGTTTTAACTGTTTCGATTTTAGAGTGTGTTCCACTCACACGGAAAACACGGAAATCTTGTATATCCGCTTTGAAGATCCAGCAGTATTCCTAGAACCTTCAAATATCCACACTCCTGCCAACCATGCACTGCGTGGTTAATTTTTTTNGAAGATCCAGCAGTATTCCTAGAACCTTCAAATATCCACACTCCTGCCAACCATGCACTGCGTGGTTAATTTTTTTAAAAATTAATGTGAGTGTTTCATATGTTTCACGTAAGTGAGCAGAATATGAAACCGGAACGGTTCCGTCCTTTTTTGCCATTATGAAGATGAACTGTTTTTAATCTTCGCTTGGAAACATCACTAAATAATCTCCAGTTAGCGGCATGGTATTCCTGACATCGCAGTTCAGGAAGTAGACTAGGAATATCCCTGGAGTAGATCAAAGAATATTCTTTTTAAAAAAAATGTTGCGAACTTTTTTCAAGAATTCGGTACCAGTAAAACGTTGTTCCACGCGCTCGCTAGTTGTTGCGTCGCAATATGGAACTTAAAAGTTCTGCAGTTACTTTGGAGAGGCCAGGTTCCCGTTCTAAGTTATTCCGTTCTGGCCGGGTGAAACGCCAGGTGTACTGTATTTGACATTCCTGGCTGAAAGTCAGTATCTTCGTGTGCGGCTTCGCTGTCGCGTCTCTCTGACTCGGACGATGAGATGGCGTCTAAATGGACTTGCGATTTAGGAAATTAAATACTTCGTTCACGAGGTACGGATGGCAGATTCCACATTATGGTAAATTATATCCTTGCTGTTCGTTGAATACATGAACAGAAATATCAGTGATCGTAATGATTTTTACATACACGTCACACCATAGGTATTCCATGGTACACTCCACTGCCTCAGTACCTCTACACAAGTAACACACTTTATGTGGAGAAAATGTATTATCCTGGTCGTNATTTTTACATACACGTCACACCATAGGTATTCCATGGTACACTCCACTGCCTCAGTACCTCTACACAAGTAACACACACTTTATGTGGAGAAAATGTCTTATCCTGGTCGCCTAGCTTAATTACAAAGTAGATTACGCGTGGTAAGCTCTCTTAACGAAGTCGGTGATATTCTGCCTCTGTTTTTTAACGACGCGTCTCCCCTCATATATAACAAAACACGTCACGAACGTCAACATAGCCTCTTGAAGACATAACCACTGAAAACACTACACTTCTTAAACGCGACTACGAATCACACTAAGGTGGAAGACTGTTGTCTTGCAGCACAAGAAGAGGCAGCAGGTGACAACAGTGTGCGGTTTCCCGGCACTTTTCTCCCCAGTTGCTTGTGGTAAGCGTCACATTTCCCAAGTTTATTTAACATATTTCCTAGTGAATTGTAAACGTAAATTGTTCCAACCGGCATGGTACATCATGCGTTCAACAATGTAATATATGGATGTGGTAAAAGTAAACCTCATAATACATTATACATACATTTTCGGGACCTCGTGCAGTTACCGACAATTGAAATGACTTACCCATGGTCTGGAATAACGCAAAACCTATTCGTTCTGAATGTGTCAACGCCCAATCGTGCCAGCACGTATGCGGCAAAACACATGTACGAATAGATATATACAAATTCAGAGAAAACTGTGAGTGACGGGAAATTTTCGTTGTGTTTTTTTGAGCTCAGGAGGTCTGAATCAGCAAACAACGCTTGCCAGTTACACGACAACTAAATCATCGCTGACCAGTTTATCGGAGGTTTATCGATTTCATGGAAGAGCAGGGAATGAAATCCGGTTAAGTACATTCTTGTAAATTGATGCTTTCAACGCATTATACTAGACTCGCTGTTATTTGAATAATTTTTTGAAATCCTTGCTTAGACTGTCAGTTATGTATTCTTCCACGTATGTGAAAATACATTGCTACGGACCTACAAATAGTATTCACACGTCATCAGGCGACATTGTGAGAATATAAGGAAAAACAAATAACGCTAAAACTTTCAACACGGTGCCCGCATGCCATACGAACAACGATCGTTTAATATTGCTTCTTTTTTATAATCTCGTACTGCCATATATTCCACTTTATTCATTAATCTGTCAAAATGCATACTATGAAAAATATGTCCTTCAAAAAACATAACGCAGCCTAAAAAAACGACTGGCTCTTAAAATACGAGATGGGGTGTCATGGACTGATAAACACTATCCATTGGTATCTCCAGCGATTATCGCCACATACTCAACACATCAATAACAAACATCTGTTCGTTCACTAAGTGAGTTCGGCGTGGACAAGTGAAACAAAGACATGGTGACAACGAATTTCAGCAGCCAATGAAATGCTCTGCTCTACACAGGCATGTATAGACGTCTAGCATATAGCGTGTTTGGAAGCGACCATTTCGTTACATAAATTCGTGTATTGTCGAAATTGTTAATATTACGACAACTTCTGCCCAAACGCGTATTAAGTAAATATATACCATTTTCCGCGGCTACGTTTTAGAACATTACACTTGAAATAAGACGTAAGCACCTTTTCACAGCTCGCATCAGCCATTAATGGTGAGCATACCAGTCGTTATTTGGACCGCGGTGGCTGAGCGGTTAGACTGCTCGCCTCCCACCAAGACTAACCGGGTTTTACGCCCGGCCGCAGGGCCACTCCCGGATTTTTGCAAGTGGGAATCGTGCCGGACGATGCCGCTGGTCGACGGGTTTTCTCGGGAATCTCCCGTTTCCCCCACCCATGCATTCCGGTGCTGCTCCATCCTCCCCTCATTTCACCCACATCGGGTCTCGAGACCTTGTTTTTAAGAGCCGCCCAAATCTCTCAACTCCAATCGGTTTTCCCTCAGTTGCGTCACAAGGACTGTTTAAACGTTGCTTTCAATAAANCGGATTTTTGCAAGTGGGAATCGTGCCGGACGATGCCGCTGGTCGACGGGTTTTCTCGGGAATCTCCCGTTTCCCCAACCCATGCATTCCGGTGCTGCTCCATCCTCCCCTCATTTCACCCACATCGGGTCTCGAGACCTTGTTTTTAAGAGCCGCCCAAATCTCTCAACTCCAATCGGTTTTCACTCAGTTGCGTCACAAGGACTGTTTAAACGTTGCTTTCAATAAATGTTATATTAAGAGTAAACAACCTATTGCAGACACACAATCATATCAAGTGCGTTTTGAGGTGCCGCATAACAACCTGACAGTTGTGACGTAACGACACCATTAATCTATGTGTACAGTTTATCGCAGGTTTACTTGAGCTTCGTTGATTTGTGCATTGACAGGATGAATCGTTTAGAATAAGACCACACAATACTGATAATTAATTTAGTTATAGCTTTCTGAACTAAAGCGTAAGCTTTGTAATTTGTCCACGACTACACCAAAGGGCAGCGTAAAAATTTCATAGTTGAATAAACCCTTATGTGGGACTCACAGGTGTTTGTCATCGCTGAGGTTTGAAAAAAAAAGTCCCTGTTATAGAGCACAGACGGAATGCAC
Organism: Clitarchus hookeri; assembly: GCA_002778355.1. Lineage (NCBI taxonomy): Eukaryota > Metazoa > Arthropoda > Insecta > Phasmatodea > Phasmatidae > Clitarchus > Clitarchus hookeri. The sequence continues at coordinate 18,450 of NQII01007840.1, read as the reverse complement.
TAATGAGCGATGTAGAATTACTCGGGGAAAACCGATCTGTCATCGGTAATGTTAACCACGTGCAAAAACCGCGACTCGATCGAACACGGGTTTGCCGTGGTGAAAAAGTGACGTGCTGACAGCTAGACCGAAGTGCCAGTACTTGAAGAAAATGTTTTCCTTGTGCCCACGCTCGGGCACCAAAAATACTATTTTATTTGATAAGCCATCCAACTCATTTTATTGCTAAGTAACCTAAACACAAACATTATCGAAAACTTGTTGCGATAAGTTTATCTATATTTTCGCCGATAAAAACGTCAAGTCACGTCGGTTAGTTGGGAAAGCTGTTGCACAGGCGCGCAGGTAGCCTATTCCACATACAGGCTAGAAATTCAACGCTGGCTTGAATCAGGTGGTTTAAGTTACGCCTGGTATGAAACGTCCACCATTCCTTATTTAAACATTTTACAAGTGGCACTACGGCCGTGTGGGCGGCGGCTTCAGCGGTGGCAGCGATATCTACACACAGACTGCTCCTTGTTAATCAAGCACTTTCGCAATTTCTGCCTAGGACATACATTTATTCTCATTTTGTATCCAACTTAACTGGGAGCTTTCACGCTAGTATACACTGTACACATACTATGTATTTAGATATGGACAGTAATTTTTTTTTTCAAACGTTGATTTCATAATGCTTACTTTACCATTGACAGCCTTTACTTACTTTGACAAATATAACCGGTCATATTTTTCATCGTATCTCCTGCACTTTCGCAGGCACAGTAAACTAAGAGCACTGCAATTATTTCTTAAAAAATAATTAATCTTCTTGTTGTCTCATTGTTATTTTTAATCTTGTATTTGTAGACATCTAACGCGTTTAACATCCTAAGTTCGTAAAACTGCGATAATACGTATTCTTATGTCGCTGGCCGACAGGTTTTCTCGGGGATCTCCCGTTTCCCCCGTCCATGCATTCTTGTGGTGTTAATTTCTCACCTCACGCCACCTCCATCGGATCTGAAGACCACGATGCCAAGAGCTGCCCAGATCACTCAACTCATTCTTATAATTACACTTTTTCTTATTTTTAAAAGCTTTGCCATTTTACCGTATATGTTATTGTAAGTATAGCAGCCATCATTTCAAATACATTCATAAACAATAAAGTTAACAACATACGTTAACGTACAAACAATAAAGTTAACAACTAACTGCACGTGTTGTAAGGTCATGCAACTGTATTGAAACTATTGCACTATCAGATAATTTGTTCAACAGAAGATAAGAGTACGGGCATTCTGCTGGTCCTATGCCAATAGGATGTAGTAGCCACTGCTCAGGATACATGCACCGATTCTGTTCGAGAGGGAGTCATCGAGACATTACATATTTTCCGGACTCCAGAGTCAAGTCGGCCCGAAGTCGTTGAAACTGGCCCTCGATATCCTACAGATCGACACCGGCCCGGAATTGATGTCCGAGCTGGTTCCACACACACATTCTGCCGAGGACAGATCGGGGATCTTGCATGGCCATGAGAGTACCTCAACATGACGCAGGCATTCCAAAGGTACATGTGCCATTTATGTACAAGCTTTGTCTTGTTGAAAGGTTGTGCCAGGGTGCTTTCTCATGAATGGTAACACTTGAGAACGCAGGATGTCACTGAAGTACCGCTGTGCCGCCAGGGTTCCCTGAATCAATACCAGAGGTCAGCTGGAGTCATGCCTTATGGCTCCCTCCGCCATTATGCTAGATGTAATCCCGGCGAGTCAGTCCACAGCATTGGCACAATATGTCATCTCCCCTCAGTGTCACCGCACTCCCAGACGACGGTCATCCGTGAGCATGCAAGACCGTGTTTCATCACGCAGCATGATGCGACACCGCTCATCATTCCGTGCCTCCAGGTTACGGCACCACTCCAAATGTCGCCGTCACTGATCTGGTGTGAACGACAGGCTGTTGTGAAATCCAAATGAGAAAATAATGCGCAAAAGTTCATAACGCTTCGTCCGAGCCGNCCGTGATTCATCACGCAGCATGATGCTCATCATTCCGTGCCTCCAGGTTACGGCACCACTCCAAATGTCGCCGTCACTGATCTGGTGTGAACGACAGGCTGTTGTGAAATCCAAATGAGAAAATAATGCGCAAAAGTTCATAACGCTTCGTCCGAGCCGGGAGAGCCCATTGCCTCTGCACTGAGGAGTGGGATTGTTCAGTTCAGTAGTGACAGTGGCCGAGTATAGTGGGGTGAGAGCAAACAAAATATTCAACGTGGCTTTCTTAGAGAATACTACCACACCAAGGAATTTAAACTTGGTGCCTACAGGTGTGGTAGGCATAGCCCTTAATTGCAAGGAATTATCTGCAAGAAATTTCATTCATTCATCTTTTTTTTAATAAACATTTTAGAAAAGTATTAAACCTAAAATTAGGCAAGACTTCTTAACGTTTCAGTACTCCTTAAGAAATGTCTTATAGAATACTTTTTTGTTTGAAATGGTTAATTTTCATTCATGCATTGAGAAATAATTATTTTTAACACTGATTCCTCATTTTAACTCTGTGACTGCACGCTTAGTTGGCAGCGCCCTTTGCCTTTTTATCTAGCTGTTTAGACAAGCACTTCTCGCAGAATAACAGTGGTCGGATAGTTTGAGGTTCACCACGTATGTGCGAAGTACGGGAAGCAACGAACTGCGTGGCATTGAGTAGTCCTAGTCCCGCACCGAGTGCATGCGGCATCGATTCAGTACCAGGCAGTTCGAGTACGTGAGCACGAGGCTACACAACAGGGTTGGACCACATGTGCTGTGCGCAGTTCATTACGCCCTTCTCTTACCAAATTCCACTACTCAGACCTGCGTCGTTGTTGCTGCCTGCGTCGAAACAGTCGTGTGTTCACTGTAACTGCGCTTCGTATATCAGACTATGTAGTCATAGACGCATATTCATCGTCAGAACTGACGGTTATGCACATACTGTACGGTGAAACTAGAGACTATGGGCGCGTAGCAGCACTTATTTATTAGGGACACTTCCCCCAACACATGACAGTCACGTAACACACTATTACAGAGACCACATCAGCGACTGCGCGAGTATGGGACGTTCCATCCACCATACGAGGGTGTCAGGGCAAGAGGTGTTCGTACGCCGCAATTTGAAGAGGAAGTACTGGAAATAGTAGAGGCGGACCCGTCCACAATCACACGTGCTATCGCCCACGATATTTACGTCAGACACACCGCCGTGTGTAGAGTGCTCCATATGAACACACTACATACAATTCACATGCATAAGGTAAAGGCACTTGGACTAGCTGATTTCGAGCCCCATAAGTGGTTCGCACAGTGATTTATGCAGCAGTGCATTGTTGAGCCAGAGTTTGCATCGTGTGTGTTGTTTACAGAAAAAGCGTATTTTACGAGATATGGCTATTTTAAGGCCCACGACAGCACGTGTGGGCAGAAGAAAGTCCACGTGCAGTGGTGGACCCACTTCACCAACAACAGATTCCGGCAAATATGTGGGCTGGCATCGTCCACGAACAAGTTATTGGACGCTTTATCATCCCAGCCCGTATAGATGGCCAGGCGTATCACAATTTTCTGGCAAACGAGCTATCCCAGCTGCTAGAAGATGTGCAGCTGAGCGTACGAGTCAACATGTGGGTTCAGCATGATGGCGCCCTGTCGCATTTCAGCCACCATATTTGCTGACACTTCACATACACGTTTGGTGTTAAATGGATTGGGAGAGGCTGCCTTGTGCCATGTCCACCACGGTCACCTGATCTCACTCCAGTCGATTTCTTTCTGTGGGGCCACATCAAGAGTTGTGTGTACTCTGCGTATATGTAGAACTACGACGTTCTCGTAGAACTAATACAGGTGCATGCAACGCGGTTCAAAGAACTCCTGGCATCTTCGAGAGGGTCAGCCAGGCAATGTATCGGCGTTGCAACGTCTGCAATCAAGCGAAGGGTCGCCATTTTGAGCACCTGCTTTAGGTTAACGTATAGAGATGTGTAACAGGCAGTCAATAAATACTGCAACATACAAACGTCTGCCTACTTATTATTACCACCACCCCCAAAGTAGTACATCAATTACAACTATTTCCTGGGAGATATGCAGTTGGTGCCTATTCTGCAAACTGCCAACCTACTAGGCGTTATAATGTGGTGTACAAAGATGCCTAGCGTCTAAACGGGGCGTCTCCGGACATCCGTTCTCTGACAATAGTTGTCCTTTATTACATTACATATCGCCCCTAGACGTTTGCCGCAATGGTGCTGTGACAACCTGTACAACGTGATTATTTAGGGAGAGGCACTCCCCTAAAAATCGGGAATTAAAGTAGTTGTTTGCAAAATGTCAGAAACTAATATGTTTTCTCGAAAACAGTTTGGCTGAACTGTTATACCAAGAAAACATTTTGTGTTCCTTTAATGTGCACATGATTATTACATCATAACAATTTATAAACACCCACGTGTAACACACTTTTTTGTTACTAACATTACACCCCCTAATTTACTAATAGCTGAGATTTTACTACCCGCCATATGTATATAGATAGCTGATATCATTTCAGGCAAAAAATGTTCGCGAATATGTTGTTTCAATTCACATAGTTTGTGACTTTTACAAATAACGTATTTTGATTCACTATTTTCAAGGACACGTCTCTCCCTTAATAATCACGCCAGGTCATAGGTCGTATTATGTTTTCTACCTGTATTTCCACAACGAATATTCTCACCAAGCTTGTTCCTAGAGGCCAGGATCATCCTGCATATGATTTGACCAAATGTTATTGTGCAAGTGACTGTAAGCAAATTTTGGCAGTGATTTTTTTATTTCAGAGTTTGAATTTAGAAGTTTTCAAACAACCTTGAACCAGTTATATATTCGGCATATTAATTTCTGTGGTCGAATACCGGGAAAATTCACGAACACGTATGGCGTTTATTGATGTCAGTTCAAGTTAGTTCAGAATTCAAGTCGTCGTCTCTTGTAAACTTCCCAGCATATAAGTAGGAAGAGTATAATTAAATTAAATAATTAAAAAAGAAATATATTATGTAACAGCTCTTTGCTGTCTTGTATACCGTTGAACCTCACGCACCCCTAGGCCAAACCCTGGAGTATTTAAGAATACAGTGTTGAAACAGCCACTTATTCCGCGAACTTCAGTCGCACACGCCAGAAAAATGACGTTACAAGCCAGCAACTTGTTGCAAAGCCATTCGCCAATCAACGCCTGGTAACCTACTTGCCAGCCGGCAGTCAGAGACAGGGCCTACTTCCTTGGCCTCGGGCAGCCGATCGGAGAATCGGTAGGTCTAGATCAAAGGAACAAGGAACCGTCACGCCATTTTGCCTCTTCTACTCTCTTGTCATATTTGCCATCTACATTATATCTCCCACCAGAGCTAGACGTCTACAGGCACACGCAAAACCGTCTCCCAAAACCTGCATGGGTGGGTTACAAAATTAAAATTGGGTTGCCAGTAACACAGCAGTTACTGAGCATTCAGCGTAGCCCACTGTTCCAAGCTCGCTAATCAAGTATCTCAAATGACTGCCACTGCATTGCACTTTGTACACTGTTACAGCTGCTGAAGTGCGGCAATGCGTGTTACTTTATTCTGATGTTACATTAATCCTCCCAGAACTCATACTCAATTGTGTGATACATATAATACGTTTCGTCCATTGTTTTTTCTGTAAGAAGAGAGAATCTTATCTCGGCAGCTTTTGCAAGCGATCCATTACGATCAATATCTGTAACCTTTAAAGTGCAGTAGCTTTGTTGAGACGAGGATGTTACATGTTTATTATTTTGCTTTTAAATATTTCGTTTGTGGCTATAAGACTTGTCCTTGATACAGATAGAGGTTGAAATTATGTGCTCTTAAAACTTCAGCTTTGTTTATGAACTGGAGCCCTCATGAAAGAAAATTTGTTTGATTAAAGGTTTTCGTCCCATATCTGTTAAAATAAAATACTGTATATTAAAAACTGTTTAACGAATATATTCGAATGTTATTATCGGTTCTCAAGACCTCGCTGTTAAGAGCCGCCCAAATCTCTTCACTCACTCGAATGCCATAGAGGAAATGCGATAAAATTACTGCCACACTCGTTCAGCTACATAGCATTTTTCAGATGCACATTTAGCTGGAATTTNGAGGAAATGCGATAAAATTACTGCCACACTCGTTCAGCTACATAGCATTTTTCAGATGCACATTTAGCTGGAATTTCTGCTACTCTTCACGTAACACTTCCGCGCCCTCCCGAAGGATTTGAAATTATTTCCGTTACGATTTATGCAAATATNCTGCTACTCTTCACGTAACACTTCCGCGCCCTCCCGAAGGATTTGAAATTATTTCCGTTACGATTTATGCAAATATTAATGCGTGGTATCTTATTGTTAGAGACCTGAAAATTCGAGTTCAATTACCTGTAAGATAGCCTTCACAGTCTAGTGTATAATTAGTAATCACTCATCGGTTGCTTACTATCGCATTGAAAGGCGAAAATTGGTCCTGCATTTTGTTGCAAATTTATGATTGGCTCACGGTTCTCCAGGAGTTGTCAGGTCTCATTAAATATTCTTTTCGTATTTAAATGAGGAATTTTCAAAAGTTTTTCTAAAAGGGTTTCTTATAATCTTTGTCGTTACAAGTTCTTCGAATATATTTTCATGAGTCTGTTTAACCACATGTATTTAAACAAACTATTAGAACTTAAATTCTTACATAATTCTTCTCTAGAGTATTCAAAGATCGTGTAATACTTCCCGCTGGCTGTGCAAGCGCTGTCTCAACAATCGTTCAGCGACCAGAACGTTTCATCAGCGGTGAAAATAATATAAATACAGAAACTAGTAATGATCGACGAAAACTTTGTATATATCAAGCATACTTTTTGGGAGTCATGAACATCGTATGAGTAACTGATAAATTATTATTTGAATCCGTCCACCCTGAGTTCTGGTAAACAATTAGCACCGCTTGAGAGCACAAATGGGAAAAAAACTACGCCGTAAGAACGTTAGGAAAAAAACACCGTTCATTGTTGGGTCCTGTGCTGCGTGATCGTTAAGGGGCGGAGTACTTACGAACAAAGAGGTGAAACAGCCACTTATATGGCGAACTCCAGCCGCACACGCCATCAGCAAAATGGCGTCACACGTAAGTGAAAGGTTGTTAACGCCGATCGCCAATCAGCACCTCGTAAGCTCTCCTTACCAGCCGGCAGCCTAACCAATAGAGAATTAGTCGCAGCATGCAGTGACCAGACATAAGTTTCGTTCGCAGAGCCCAGCGCAACCAAACAGAGAATGGGTACGCCCACATGAAAGGAATCGCCATTGCCATTTCGCCTCTGTTTCTTTATCTACTCTGTGGGTGAGGAGTTGTGTCCATGTGGCGAGGTAGCCGGTCGGGAAATGTTCTCAGCACTTCACTCGAAATACAGGCGTGTTTGCGTGGTTTCCTGTTATGCTAGTTTAGCTCTACTTCTGCTATTTTCCTGCTAGTTGGAGTTCTCGTTACCAGAAGCACTTTGTTTTGTATGCTTTTCGGGCGACATTGGCAGTTGCTCTCTCTCTGGTATCAAAAACGGCTATTTCTGCTCTTGCTCGCCGAGGTATAGAAGAAATAGCAGAACGAGCAAGACAAAAAAAAGGGCAGCACTATTAAAATTACAAACGTCGAAGTGTCTTGAGAGTGGTGATTGCGCGAAGTAATTTACTTTCACGGAGATTGATAACGAGAAGCTGTTTGGGTATCCTGTAAGAAGTGAACATGTATATGCACGTAGTAATAAAAATAATTAAGACATTTATCCTCGAAAGTAAGTTATCCTGAGTAGCCTAAATTATTAATACACTTAAATTACACAGAAGCAATACTGATTATCCCCATTTTTCTAAAAAAAAAAAAAAAAAAAANAAAAAAGAATATATAAATATATATATATATTTATTTATGACATGCTACTGTTCTACTGTTTGTTGTTCGTGTCGTCCCGCTGAGAGCAAAGTGCTCTTTCTGCTACTTCGCCGCTCGTGAGAAATATCACTTGCTCTCATACAGCAGAAACAGCATTCCACGCGAACAAATCTTACGACTTGAAACTTTCATATCGCCGAGTTGTTAAACAAGTGGTTCGGAGTCCATTTAAACCAGGAAGCACCGTCGTCTTAATTTCGTTCAAGACCCAATTTTTTTCTAGATTTACAGAATACTTCATGGTTTCGTGATACATATAAATGAAAACGTGATCAAAAATTCAAATAATTTTAGCTTACCACCGTAATTCCTACGAATTTTTCAAAGTTATTTTAACGCAAAGTTTCGTTTCAGCTAAAGTGTTTCATGAAGTCACAGGAGTGTCATATCCCTATTTATTTGAAATCCGACAGCTGATTCACTTGCAGTAAAGGTTTGACTTCAATGTATTTTGACTAAAAATTTTACTTCAAAAATTAAAACCATCTTACGCATTAATTCTAGGTTTCAGATGTTGCACCAGAATAAATTGTTATTTTGACTAATACTTTCCAAATCTCCTGTAATAACTTATATAATGGAACGTAACCTATGACAAGATATTATTTTGATTTATGGCACAAGTATCAAACAAGTATAAAAGTTGGTGCGCCAACAACGTTCAATAACATTATCCAGGAAAAGGCGCTTCTGTATTTGATCTAGCTTTTGACCTTGCCCAGCAGCGACCATGATTTTACCTATTTTGCAACATGTGTTACGTAAACGAGAATTCTCGGGACAATAAGTAAAGACGTTAAAATTCTCGTAAACCACATAACAAATTTCCTAATAAATGATTGTCATGGCGTTATGATAATATGGACAATTATTTTGAGCTGTAGCATAACGTATTGTTACGTGTCCTGGTCTGCATTGCTGCCCTTGACCCGTCCCGCGCGAGCTATAGGAAGAGGACTTAGTAGTGGTGTGATAAGCATACGGCGAGTAATGAAGGAATGTTTGAAGGACAGGCGAGTGATAGTCCTACAAACGCTTTAAGTTACAAAGGCGTGCCACCGTGCATTCCTCTGCGTGCCGCCGTGATAAGCCTACCGTATCTCGCATGCTCCTGACATTCGGCGGATTGAATTTCTAAGTTTATCTAGAAAGGAATTTCCTATTATTGCCGAAGCCTCCCTTAGCGGGACTCGGGGTGCGGGGAATATTCCGGATCTTGGCGACCGAAACTATTTAAGCGTGACGGGCACCCGAATCGAGAATTTTTGGGAGTGAAAGTTTGGGCGATTGCGAGACGTTAAGCTATAGACGACGAGCCAGAAGAGCAATGAGTGGCGATGGAATGACCAGTGGTAGTAAAATCTGTGACTGCGAGAATCGGTGCAGTGAAGAGTGCGACTGGCAGGCGGGACTATTGAACTGGATGCGTGAGTGTAAGAAATTTTAATTGAAGGTAACGTACAGACTGAACATGTGTTAACAATTAGTGTGAATTAATTGACTATAATCAATATAGATATATTGAGAATGACTTTAATTAAAACTGAGATAGACATTAAATATTGCGCTTACTGAGAATAACTAGAGTAATAGTGGGGATAGATACTATGTTGTTGTAAATATTTTATTTTTATTAAGAACTCCATCCGTCATGAACTCGAATAACATATCTTAATGTATTGTAACAGTATTGATTTGAAAAGTAATATTCCACCACCTTCATACTTTCCTTAGGCTATTATTTAATATCACAATGAAAACTGTGTGAAATGCAAAAAATGTAAAAAAAAATAATTTCCCGGCGTGCTGCCGGTGACAAATGATCTTCTTAGAGGGACAGGCTATTTTTTTCGTCAGGAGATGAAACACTAACAGGTTAGTGATGCCTTAGGTGCTCTGTACCACCTACGTTGTAGGAATCAGCATGTCCTCCTAGTCCAAAAGGACCAAGTAACCTATCGATCCTTCTCTGTGCTAGGGACTGTTCCCTGCAATTGTTTCACACGAACAAAGTATTCCGACAAAGACAGAGTCACAAACTCGCGTTGATGTACACACCACCCGTTTCTACTACCTATTGAAGGATTTAGGGAGGTCTACGGACCACTGCACAACGACTTGTATATTGCGAAACTGATGTTGCTGGAAATATTGTCAAAACGTCGGCATTTAGAGGTAGCTATATATTTAGCACCCTGCATAACTGCTCGCCATTTGAAAGAATAGTGCATGGAGTCTCCGTGTGTGACGTTCAGTGCCCTTAATAATGTCGCCCTAACAGTCTCCTCGCTTCTTCTTGGTAGTCGAAAAAGAACCAAGTAAATGGGCATCTTCATATTCCGCAGCGGGCAGGTCTCGTCTTTCATAGTAGAAAAACAAAAAGGAAACCGGCACAGGCGAAAAAGAGTTTGTGTGAGTTGTTAAAGTGCCGGAACCACAGACACGCAGTCGGGAATAGGAGTGGCATCCCACAAGTCTCATTTAAATAAATCGTGGTAATGCATGCTTGCCTCATTGCAGCCACGATTCTGGATATCTAGAGCCGAACTGTGTACGTGAATTCGAAATAAACAAGTTTGGGTACTTCGTTTCGGTACGGATAATTAGGAACAAGGACTAGTAAAAGTTTTCCGCATGTTAAACTATTTGAGAATACAAATAAAAACATTTATTTCTGAATTTGTTATATGTACTGGATAAGATTAAATTGTTTGTCTACTTCTTTATTTGATGTCTGCATTTGTAAAATATTTTTATTATCTACACTCCGAAAATCACGCGAGTGAGATTTTATACCCCAAAAGCGTAAACTAAAAACATAAGTTTTTGTAGGTAACCGTGTCACTAAAAATCTATAGAACTAAAATAATAACTCATGAGAATGTTAAACATATTTTTAGTATCTAGCATCATTAAGACTTATAACGAATTAATGAATTAAACATGACCAAGAATAATCAAAATACTTTTTACAGTATTATTCTCAACTACATGTTTTCGTATTTATGCATGATGTTTCAAGGATGTGATTTCAGAAGAGATTTCAGCAGAAATAAACATAACATCACATCTGGTGGTANAATGTTAAACATATTTTTAGTATCTAGCATCATTAAGACTTATAACGAATTAATGAATTAAACATGACCAAGAATAAACAAAATACATTTATACAGTATTATTCTCAACTACATGTTATCGTATTTATGCATGATGTTTCAAGGATGTGATTTCAGAAGAGATTTCAGCAGAAATAAACATAACATCACATCTGGTGGTATTTTTATCAGTGAAAGCCCCTGTCTCGCGTATCCTACAGTTCTCAGCAATAAATATTCTACTACGGGGGTGGCACATGTTTGAGTACCTGACTTCATATTACGACATTCTACAGTCATTGTTTTGCCTCCAACGTCTCAGTGAATTATAGGCTGTTCACGGCTAATTGAGCACTTCTTCTCGTTTTGTATCCTTCCACCATATGTAATATTAACATTTCCATGTACCTGATCACTTTATTCATGCGCCATCCAAGTGAAATCATCAAATTGTGAAGAATGTAAATGTGCCTCTAATACGCAAATTCTTATTCTAAAGACTATAAAGCAAGTAATATTAATTTCAGTAGCCATAAATTTAAACACTACACTCGATATAAACAGTTAATTCTTAAGAACAATTTTCATTTATTCGCTACCAACTTAAATGGGAGCCTGCATGCCAGTGTGTAATTTAGCATGTATGTAGATCTCGGCAGTGATTATTTTCAAAAGTTGATTTAAAAAGTGCTCACTTTAACGTAAACGCCTTCTAATTGGTTATCACTGGGTCAGTGAAGGTATGATGGCCCTCCAATACGGGCAGCGTACGGTTTAATACTGCTATGGCGCTTATGCCAGCGTGGATTCAGAGAGAAGCGATGGGTAATTTTGGGGCTGCCTGTGTTTATTTGTCACAATGGAAAATTGTAGCTGCTGGACGGGTTGACTATGTAACAGTCCCTGTGTGTGTTGTTTGACGTCGTCAGCCCCAGCTTCACTGAGCAGAAATGATTATTTTGTAACCCCCTTAAACTTCCTTCGTTATTTTTCAAAGATAAAAATATTCGCTACCAGTCAAGCAATCAGTAGTTGTAAAAAACTTGAGATAAGAGCCAGTTAAATTTTATATGGATCAGCTTTGCTTGATTGGTATGATAACCAAACGTCGAGTTAACTGTTTCATTTTCTATTAAAATACGTCTTTATAATTTCCAGACTGACCGTTGAAAACCCCCCAGCAACTTAAACAGCCAAACCCAACACCATTCAAGAAAATTAGGGCTCTGCAGTTTCTCGACAATGTTCAACATTTCACTTTCATGAGGCACCTATACTAATAGAATTCCCACAATACTCTTCTCGTCGTTCCGAACAAGGCGAGCATCAGAATTATTTTTCTTAAACTTCCCAAAGAAGTAAATATGTAGAAAAATCTTTTAAGGTTCTATTGAAACGCGTTGCATAATACTTCAGTGAAATTATTATAGAATATTAGTGTTGATTATCTTTGCGGTAAAAGATAGGCTGTTATCAGAGAACGTCTGTTATTGCTGGCAATTCTCAAACAACGCACGGTGTCTCAATAACATCACTTCACGGACTTAAGTCAATAATTCAACTTTAGAGTGTAACAATAAACTTATATTTTCGCGGTGGTCGCTTTCCATACGGATCCTTGGCAAGCAGATCGAAACTCAAAAAGGGGGGGGGGGCTGATCCATTTATCTTATATTTAGCAGTTTTCTCGCTATGCCTTCTGTTTCAGGTTGAGTCAAAATTGTTGGCCCGACGGAGCACAAGATTTTGTTGAATCAAACGAAGATTATTTGATGCAACCAATTTAATTGTTTGTATAGGGACAAGGAAATATTTTGTTGTTTTAACAAAATTGTTGTTGTTATTTGGTTGCCCTAAGCAAAGATTTCATTACTGCGGCCGAAGATTTGTTAGGCTCTACGTGCATTAAAGAGTTTCGACTAATATAAAAAAATTGGAAACCCGACTGAGATTCGAACGTGGACCATCTACGCCCAAGTGCTACGCCCTAGAAACCTCAGGTAAAATGACTATCAACGAGATTGGAATGATTTAAATACATACGTTTGAAATACTGGACACCGTGCACAGATAAATATTTCAAGTTTTACAACTTTACTCTTTAATTTCCTGTTCAACTAGTTTATTAGGATGTTTATACCATTATTAAGCATCGAAAAAATGCGCTAACAAACACTTTTAATATCCTCTCACAAAAAAATGCGTGCAAACTCTCGAGTTGTATTTCCGAACGAAGGCAATCGTATGAGTGACAAAACAAATACATACAGTTTATTCAACAAAATATTTTGTTGAAAGTCTAATTTATTTTGGCCCAACACAAATTTTTTGTTTATTCAAACACGTATTTTGTGAGATGAAAAAAAAATTGTTGCTTTTTAATTTTTTTTTACTCAACAAAATATTTTGTCGGGGCAACTAAATATATTTTTGGTCCTATAAAAAAAAAACCAGATATATTGTTGGTGTTTAAGTGTGATCTTCTTGATTTTTTTTGCATCTTCACTCCCTCCATTACCTTATAACAGTTAACAGCTGAGAATAAAAAGTGATTACTTTATGTGAACGAGTACATAGGGGATAACAGGAAGATAACCATCATCATTTACATTTCAGTAAATTATCCAAGGTAAACCCTATGCCCTGTCGGCCCGAAAACTGTAAAACAAATCTCCACTGCCAGTTTTCGGAGGAAAGATAACATAAATCCACCTTACATGCCAGCTGAGGGAGTATGTGTCTTGAAAGAGAGCCTGTATAATAGTGCTGTGCTGAACATCACAGAGGAATTGGTGTTGTGCGAGCGATGGCATTTGCACAGAGCAATGTTGTACTGTTAGAAAAATTGTCCGTAAAATCACGCAAAATACCGGTTGCAAATTATTTAGACATCTGCGTTAAATTGCAGTCTCTTCGTTTTGTTCAATAACGCCCTCTCCGTAAATTTCACCTAAATCTCCGTAAATTTCACCTAAATCTCCGTGAATTTACGGAATGTGTCCACAAACTTGAAAGTTTGTTTTGTTTTTAAATCTGCTCTTTATTAAAAGGGGCAAACAAAATAATGTCTTACTTTCGTTATGTGGGAGATTCACTGCGTATAAAAATGACTATAAAAATAAAAAAGTTTGTACGGTGGCAGGCTTTGAACTCTGAAAAAATTTTTGCCAGTCCACTACATTATCTACTCATCTACCACGTTTTCACAAGAACGTGTGTTATATTAAATATGGAATTTATATGAATGATTCATGTACCTCTTGGTTTATAGTCATGTTAGAATGTGTGCGATGTTTTTATTTGTGGTTTACAAATAGGGGAATGAAAAATATTTTAATTTTCGTAACGTATTTCACTGTGTANTGCGATGTTTTTATTTGTGGTTTACAAATAGGGGAATGAAAAATATTTTAATTTTCGTAACGTATTTCACTGTGTATAACAGAAATATATATAAAAAAAATAAAGTTAAATATTTTGTCTTGTAGTGGGATTCAAACACGAATCGTAATATTGACAATCAAAAACTCGAAAAACTCACCTACCACACATTTACATGAAATATTATGTAAATATGGATTTTACATTAAAGTGACGAACGCTCCTGTCTTAGTTTCAAGTCGTGTTAGAGCGNTGAAATATTATGTAAATATGGATTTTACATTAAAGTGACGAACGCTCCTGTCTTAGTTTCAAGTCGTGTTAGAGCGGTTGCTATATTTGCGGTTTATAAAACGAGGTTACGAAAATATTGTTTTATTTTCGTCACGTGCGGGTTTCACTGTGNGTTGCTATATTTGCGGTTTATAAAACGAGGTTACGAAAATATTGTTTTATTTTCGTCACGTGCGGGTTTCACTGTGTACACAGAAGGTTTTGTCGTGTAGCGGAATTTGAACAAGAATCAACGAATTGGCACTCCATTAGTGATTCGCACTCACCTACTACTATTTCACACGAAGCGGACGCAATTAGCTCCCGTCCCTACCTTAGACGTACTCTTAATACTTGGNCTCACCTACTACTATTTCACACGAAGCGGACGCAATTAGCTCCCGTCCCTACCTTAGACGTACTCTTAATACTTGGCAATATGGTAGGTTAGGAAAACAATGGGGTTTTGTACCCTTGAGGTATTATCTGCACTGTTCGTGACTCAAAATCGAAGCCATAAGAATATGAAGAANGAAATATGGTAGGTTAGGAAAACAATGGGGTTTTGTATGCTTGAGGTATTATCTGCACTGTTCGTGACTCAAAATCGAAGCCATAAGAATATGAAGAGCTTCCGTATTTTATATTTACGGAGCTAATTTCCGTTATTCGTCATTACGAAGTTCCTTTCCGTAAATTAACGCTACATCTCAGTAAAATTTTCCGTAAATCCACAGAAATTTCTAACAGTGTGGGTAAAAAAGGACGAGGTAATTTGAAAGTGAAATAGCGATGTTATTGCCACTGTACTCCTCGGTCAAGCCAAGTGTCCGGCCGGGGAGGGGCTGACTCTAGCGCCAGTGTAGCTGCGAAAAGAGAAGTGTGGGGAAATCAGAACAGTTTGCTGTCTGCGCGAGCGCGTGCATACCTCATTCGACATGAATTGAAGCAACTTCTACAGATATCAGCCGACACGGAAGCACCAACACGGCCACGCGAATTAGTCAACACTGTGCATCAACTGATGGCTACTAGGACAGCGGACACCCACAGCGAAGCGCTTTATCTTATTCTGAAGGAGGAAGCAGTAAGTACGAGAAGAGGGAAGGGAGACAACGGCGTGACCTTGCGTGGTTCACATATTTTCCGGATGTACACTTGGCTTGGTCGGGCAGTAGTACACCCTTCTGAGAGATCAACATTTTCAAAAGATTGTTAATATGGCGCTGCCCTTATGTTAGTGCAGCCGTGTTCAAATTGAACACTGTTCCTGTGCGATTATAATGGATTATTGCGCAAGACTTCGGGTCTTTCAGTAATTATCTACAAATTTGCTGTCGTCATCCTGATCGCCACGATAACTCGGAGAACGCGCTATCTCCCGCCGCCCGTCTCGTTATTGCCGGTTGGCGCCACATGCGCGTTATCAGAGAGGGACTGCACCACCCACTGCCGATCCCAGGACTCGTATTGGTAAAGAAGGTGGGTATGGCAGTAGCTGTCAGTGCACGGCTTTCAGCTATTTTCTCTGCTCTTTACACGTCGGTTCTTCCCCCCCCCCNCTTTGTTTCTCACTCACTATCTGTATAAGTGCGGTTCCTTCACATTCCAAAGTTACGTTAACTTTTTATCCATCATCACTTTAACTCTTGGAAGCGGCCGGGACTAAGCTAGGGGAGTGACTGGCTTAAGTGAGTCGTACAATTTTTCCACTCATTCGAAAATCAGCATTGCAGTGGCAGTTAGTACGGAATAGAATATAATCTTTCTCGTTACTTTACGCAGTGCTTCATTTACATAATTTTTTTCCGTTTTGGGTATGATAAAACCACTGTATATGGGGACNTCGTTACTTTACGCAGTGCTTCATTTACATAATTTTTTTCCGTTTTGGGTATGATAAAACCACTGTATATGGGGACGACACGTTATGAGTATCTCATGTTAGAAGTATCTGACGTAGAGAGTATAAATTACATGCTTGGTCGTGTCTACGACGTTTTCGTGCAGAGGTGATTGATAATATATATGCAGTTTTAACTTTCTGAGTTGTACATATCGATATGTTCAGTTCACTTCCCTTGTTGTTTCCTTCTGTGTAAAAAGAAAGTATATGGAATGAGCTAAGTCCCTTATAATTGGAACAGTTTCTAAGCGAAATGAATGATAATGCTAAGTAATCAACCTCTACAATAGTTATACATAATGTGGTGTTTGTTCGCTTCCCTGGTGGATATGGCCTGTGTTATAACGTTGAGAGTGTAAATTACATGCTTGGTCATATCTAGGATGGACTTTTGAGCAATATTCCATAAGGAGTAATAAGAAATGATAACATAAAATGGGGGAGTGGTAGAACGTAGTGGTTGAATTAAGCACGACNTTGAGCAGTTTTCTCGCTATGCCTTCTGTTTCAGGTTGAGTCAAAATTGTTGGCCCGACGGAGCACAATAATAGTTTTCCACACTGAGAAAAATGTTTTGTTGAATCAAACGAAGTTTATTTGATGCAACCAATTTAATTGTTTGTATAGGGACAAGGAAATATTGTGTTATTTAAGCAAATTATTTTGTTGTTCTTATTTGGTTGCCCTAAACAAAGATTTCATTACTGCAACCAAAGATTTGTTAGGCTCTACGTGCATTAAAGAGTTTCGGCTGATATAAAAAAATTGGAAACCCGACTTAGATTCGAACGTGGACCCTCTACGCCCAAGTGCTACGCCCTAGCAACCTCAGGTAAAATGACTATCAACGAGATTGGAATGATTTAAATACATACGTTTGAAATACTGGACACCGTGCTTAGATAAACATTTCAAGTATTACAACTTTACTCTTTAGTTTCCTGTTCAACTAGTTTATTAGGATGTTTATACCATTATTAAGCATCGAAAAATGCTCTAACAAACACTTTTAATAAATATCCTGTCACAAAAAAATGCGTGCAAACTCTCGAGATGTATTTTCGAATGAAGGCAATCGTGTGAGTGACCAAACAAATACATACAGCTGATTAAACAAAATATTTTGTTGACAGTCTAATTTATTTTGGCCCAACACAAATGTTTTGTTTATTCAAACATGTGTTTTGTGAGATGAAAAAAAAAATTGTTGCTTTTCAAGTTTTTTTTACTCAACAAAATATTTTGTCGGGGCAAATAAATATATTTTTGGTCCTATAAAAAACAGATATATTGTTGGTGTTTAAGTGTGATCTTCTTGATTTTTTTTTGCATCTTCACTCCCTCCATTACCTTATAACAGTTAACAGCTGAGAATAAAAAGTGATTACTTTATGTGAACGAGTACATAGGGGATAACAGGAAGATAACCATTATCATTTACATTTCAGGAAATTATCCAAGGTAAACCCTATGCCCTGTCGGCCCGAAAACTGTAAAACAAATCTCTACTGCCAGTTTTCGGAGGAAAGATAACATAAATCCACCTTACATGCAAGCTGAGGGAGTATGTGTCTTGAAAGAGAGCCTGTATAATAGTGCTGTGCTGAACATCACAGAGGAATTGGCATTGTGCGAGAGATGGCATTTGCACACAGCAATGTTGTACTGTTAAAAAAATTGTCCGTAAAATTACGCAAAATACCGGTTGCAAATTATTTAGACATCTGCGTTAAATTGCAGTCTCTTCGTTTTGTTCAATAACGCCC
>NQII01007839.1:60568-85551 GCA_002778355.1 Clitarchus hookeri | reverse complement strand
ACGAGATCCACTGATCCTATTTCGAAAATGAGACATGCGTCGAAACTACAGGTGTTGCTCAAACAATATCTGAGGCTCCTTGATCTCGGAGCGCTTGAACCGAGTTTGAGCCGAATAGTAAATTTGGCAACACTGTACAGGGCAATGCTGCTCAATTCCTACTCGCCGAAATATTACTGAAACCTCGCTCCCTTATATTTATTTCCTTTAAGTTATACTGTAAATACGTGCTTATTCAAGACACCTGAGGGCCAAAATTATTAACTACTTTGCATCCGTTTGGTTTAGGAGATAGCCTTTGAAGTAGAAATTTTATGTTTCGAGCGGTGGCATTGCATTTTATTATTAGGCATTTATGTTTCTGAATGCACCCATTCGTACAGATTTGCTGAAAATAGTAGGAAATTTCTTTAAACCTTTTCATTGGCGCATCACGATTTTCGCTGAAATCTATTCGAATTCGATTGTGACGCCTATCCGTAAAAAAATTTATTTCCATACTGAGAGGTGAGTTTATTTATTTGCTCGGGTGATTTGAAAATTCTGTAACATCTAATCTACATAATGAAAATTAACTGAGTTGAACTTCACTATGATTTTATTAACTATGGGTTTCTTCTAATCGAATGAATTGTACCGTTAACAACAAAAAAACTTTCCGTAAGTTCCACGTAGCTAACCATTTATTGGCCAGTTCTCTTTTACTGTAAATGTGCGATTTATAAAATTAATGAAATTACATTTTCTTTGCGTGGGCAGTTAACATCGCGCAAAAAATTAACAAATATTATTTCCTTTTCTTGAGTGGGATTTGAACGTGAACCATGCCCCTTAAAACTCAGTTGCATTTCTGGGTTATAAAGTGACAAATGTTAGCATCGCAATTCCAAATTCATGCCCATGACCTACATTGTATTCGACACCAAACTGTCTTGCGCCGTTCGCTGACACGCAGTCCACTGCGCCACACGACCGGGTCTTTTAACCTACATTCTATTACAACTATGTCTGTGTGGGGCCTCACGCTCACATCACTCACTTACACTGGTTCTTACTTTATTTGTTTTCCATACCTACACTCACTACACCTGTGGTTGTGTGGGGCCAAATGTACCCGCAGAACACAAGTACATTTACTTTCCCTGAGTTTTTCCTTTTCCCTGGTGTGGATTCTTTTCTTTCATGTTCCCGTTACTTTCCTTTTATTTTATGGGTTTTCTTCCGTAACCTCCCGTTTCCTTTTCTCATGTGTTCTTTCTAATAGTTTCCTTTTTTTTTGCTTTCCTTACATCCCCTTTTTATGGTTTTATTGTTCATTTCGTGTCGTGTCTGGGAGGGTTTTGATTAGTTTCCCCCCTTTTCTTTTCACTTACCCTTATTTTTCTGTTCCAGTTTGCAATTGGCGTTCCTTGCCATACCCTGTATTACAGAAGAGCGTAATTTTCACTCCGGCATGTATAATTCTCTGTTTGATAGCCTTTGAAGTAGAAATTTTATGTTTCGAGCGGTGGCATTGCATTTTATTATTAGGCATTTATGTTTCTGAGTGCACCCATTCGTACAGATTTGCTGAAAATAGTAGGAAATTTCTTTAAACCTTCTCATTGGCGCATCACGATTTTCGCTGAAATCTATTCGAATTCGATTGTGACGCCTATCCGTAAAAAAATTTATTTCCATACTGAGAGGTGAGTTTATTTATTTGCTCGGGTGATTTGAAAATTCTGTAACATCTAATCTACATAATGAAAATTAACTCAGTTGAACTTCACTATGATTTTATTAACTATGGGTTTCTTCTAATCGAATGAATTGTACGGTTAACAACAAAAAAACTTTCCGTAAGTTCCACGTAGCTAACCATTTATTGGCCAGTTCTCTTTTACTGTAAATGTGCGATTTATAAAATTAATTAAATTACATTTTCTTTGCGTGGGCAGTTAACATCGCACACAAAATTAACAAATATTATTTCCTTTTCTTGAGTGGNGAAATTACATTTTCTTTGCGTGGGCAGTTAACATCGCGCAAAAAATTAACAAATATTATTTCCTTTTCTTGAGTGGGATTTGAACGTGAACCATGCCCCTTAAAACTCAGTTGCATTTCTGGGTTATAAAGTGACAAATGTTAGCATCGCAATTCCAAATTCATGCCCATGACCTACATTGTATTCGACACCAAACTGTCTTGCGCCGTTCGCTGACACGCAGTCCACTGCGCCACACGACCGGGTCTTTTAACCTACATTCTATTACAACTATGTCTGTGTGGGGCCTCACGCTCACATCACTCACTTACACTGGTTCTTACTTTATTTGTTTTCCATACCTACACTCACTACACCTGTGGTTGTGTGGGGCCAAATGTACCCGCAGAACACAAGTACATTTACTTTCCCTGAGTTTTTCCTTTTCC
Organism: Clitarchus hookeri; assembly: GCA_002778355.1. Lineage (NCBI taxonomy): Eukaryota > Metazoa > Arthropoda > Insecta > Phasmatodea > Phasmatidae > Clitarchus > Clitarchus hookeri. The sequence continues at coordinate 83,133 of NQII01007839.1, read as the reverse complement.
CTGGTGTGGATTCTTTTCTTTCATGTTCCCGTTACTTTCCTTTTATTTTATGGGTTTTCTTCCGTAACCTCCCGTTTCCTTTTCTCATGTGTTCNTTTCATGTTCCCGTTACTTTCCTTTTATTTTATGGGTTTTCTTCCGTAACCTCCCGTTTCCTTTTCTCATGTGTTCCTTCTAATAGTTTCCTTTTTTTTTGCTTTCCTTACATCCCCTTTTTATGGTTTTATTGTTAATTTCGTGTCGTGTCTGGGAGGGTTTTGATTAGTTTCCCCCCTTTTCTTTTTACTTACCCTTATTTTTCTGTTCCAGTTAGCAATTGGCGTTCCTTGCCATACCCTGTATTACAGAAGAGCGTAATTTTCACTCCGGCATGTATAATTCTCTGTTNAGCAATTGGCGTTCCTTGCCATACCCTGTATTACAGAAGAGCGTAATTTTCACTCCGGCATGTATAATTCTCTGTTACCTGTTCACTGTTTATTTCTATATACCTATCACCGATTGTCAAAAAAACATTGTTAATTCAAATAAAATAAAAAAAATGAAAGACAAGAACGAGTAGGCTGTAAACACGTCGATTTGCATTCAAATTACGCAGAAAATACAGCTTCTNAAAAAATGAAAGACAAGAACGAGTAGGCTGTAAACACGTCGATTTGCATTCAAATTACGCAGAAAATACAGCTTCTAGCAGTGCTGCAGTGTTTCAAGGTATTGGTGTAAGTGCAGGGCTTGAGATTTAGAACTTCAGCAGGAATTATAAACACAGCGTCGTGTAGTTTCGTGTAGATACGTTTGTAGGAATTAACGTCTCGACAACGGCCAAGTCATTATATGTTAATAGAGCTGGTTGCTTAGAAAAGCAGGGGCAGAAAAGAAATCGAAATGGCCTACACTAAGGAACCACCACAGCATTCACCTGGAGTGATTTCGGAAAACCATGGAAAGGCGAGATCATGCTGGACTCGAGCCCTGATCCTCCAAAATGCGAGTCCGCTGGACTATCATTGCACCGCCTTGGAACTGTCAGTCTATCGTCTATACTAGTACTGTAAAAACGCGTGGGACGTCATTGAATACAGTTGACTTTAGCAGTTAACGAATGTTTCAATGCGGACATAGAAATTGGCGGCTTTCTTTCTTACTTCCGTTTTTTTGTCAAAACATCTTTGACGTAATACACTATTCAGTGTGTTTGTTTCACAGCGCGAAACATTGAATAACCAAGTTGAAAATTATAGTTGTGCTTATGTTTTATGTTAAAGGTTTATGCACGAAGTCTTAAGAGGCTGTGTCGCCCCTTGTACAAACATTTTTCGTTTTGTGTCATAACAGAAGAGTCAGGGTCAAACTGAAAACGTTTCATTATAGAAGCGTTACATTTCATACTTCTGTGCAAATTTTTGTTCCTAATTGTTAATAAATGTTCCCTTGTCATTAAAAGGCGAGAATGAATTAATATAAGAGATTTAATATACATAGTTAATTGTTGCATAAATATGCGTTAGCAGTTCATATGTTATGTCCTTAATGATGGGCAGGGCAATAAGCTAAGCTTTTATTCTTGCATTTTTCAATAAAACCTCTTAAATTTGAATTAGGAAGAAATAAATAGAAAGTTAAATATGACCGTTGACGCCGGCTCTTACGACAGAACGTCGAAGATCACAGTGGGCACAAAAACACTCGGATAGTGACTCGGTGATCATAAGTTCAGCCATGTTCATGGTGGCCGCAAACCATCAGCCTTGCGGGATCCTCGCAAGTCCAGTAAGAAATTTATATATATTAAAAAATTTTAATTCCTACATTTTAACCTACAAACATATTCGCGAAAAACAAAAAGATGCTTTTATTTTCAATTTAGAACAAACTTTTCAACCATAATGAAGGACTAGCCTAACATCATTCCGATATTTTATATTTTAAAATGCATCTGGCAAATTCATTTGGTTAAAACCAGGCGAACTTAAGTATCAAAATTAAATATAGGTAAGTGAAATATTGATTTTGTACGATGATATTCATTCAGAATTTTTTTATTTGTATGCATACATTTGCATAAAGAGAAAAATTAATAATATATTGTGTCATTTGTTTCAGGTCTACGTCAGAATGTGAAAATCAGCCATGGCGGAAGATATAAAAAAAACAGTGGGCGTTGTATGACGACATTATCAATGAAGTTAAACGTAAGACGAGTTTCACTAAGGATGCGGCGTTGCGGGTGAAGTTTAAGAAGATTGCATAAGCTCAAGGATGAGGGATCAGTGTCACTGATGCTTTCCAGCATGATTTCTATCGCAAAGATGCAAGGGAACATATGAAAATAACATATGTAATACAGAAGTAAATGAAGGGGAAAGCTGACACCGAAAAAAATGCTAAGGGATAAAATAAGTGTAGCGGAATCATTTACAATCCCAAAATATTGCATTCATTGAAATAATGCAACATACATGAAAAAAGTTTACAGATAAATTCTCTCTTCATTAAACACTTACTTAAATTAACTACTAGTAGTGTAATAAAGCGGAAACGGAGTTTTTCGTGCAGAGTACCAAAATAAATAATTTTTTTCAATACTTTCACGTATACTGCAAAAAGGTTTTGCGTAGCGTGATGCAGTTTATCTCAGACCACGCCGTCATGATTTTGGTCGTTGCAGAGAAGAAGAAAGAAAAATCCACCCATATGAGTACGGTACAGTCGAAAATGCAGCATTTAATTCCCCAGATCCTACATCTGGGTAGTCTTCGTCCAATTACGGAGTATCTTTTTTTTTTTGCTAACAGTCTCCCATAGACGAAAAAACTATTAAATCATAAAAGAATAAATAAAATAAGCGGTTCGTTACATTTTCTGTATGCAATTCGCAAGTACGTGCGGGCATTTCCGACTTCCTTGAAATTTAAAGGACTTGTCATTTGAATCTATTATCTGCCTGGGAATCTGTAATAGGAACTGAGCGGCGAGACTGTTAAACATATTTATATAAAGAAGGTGAAATATTAACAAAAAATAAATAATGTTAAATCTAAACTTCCTTGGCTACTCATGGAAAACCATCAAGCATGGAAGAATTCGAAAAGACCAGATACTTTTAAATGGAGGGTTGATGCCACAATCTAGATAACTCGATAAAAGACGTCAAAACAGGTCTCCGGCAAGTTAATAGTATACCTGTATTGACTGCAAATATAAATGGAGGCTTCAAAGTTTGGTCATCATCAGAGTTCCTTTCAGCTAGTTCAAACAAGGGTTACCTCATAAAGTTTCTATCTGATTTGCGGAGAATACTCGCCTATCAAAGCAAACGGCAGAGTAGAGCTAGGTTAATTGGAAATGAAGTCAGATGCTGGAAAGTAACCTAAGTTGAAGCGATAGAGTGTATTGAACTTGTCTGTGACAATAATAAAACCTACGCGAGACTATCCTTACATGCTGCACATGTTGGCGAGAAAAATCCCTATAAATGTTATTCATCCTGATAACATTAAATTTAGCAAGATTCATTTTAAAAAATCAAATGCAATCTGCGTATGACAATAAGTCAGCAAGGAAAATATAAAATTTTCGCTCTTAAAAATGAAGTTGGCAAGCTTAGCTTAAAATAACCAGACGGATGCAACATTGATGATTTCATGAGATCTCTAATTCGGTTTCATAGCGTCATAGTGTAATGTGCAAGTTCTTCGNTGGATGCAACATTGATGATTTCATGAGATCTCTAATTCGGTTTCATAGCGTCATAGTGTAATGTGCAAGTTCTTCGGTTGTGGACTGAAACTACGTTAATGAAATAATAATGAAATCTACTATGTGAATTTTCATATGTTTAGTTTCGTTATCAGAAGTTTTGCCATTTCGAGTGACTTGATTTACTTAATTTTCTGCGTCGTAATTATTTTTTTTGTGTCGGGTGTCACGTTGAAAGTTACATGGCATTATGTAGAAAATGGTGATCCGGCAATGACAAATCGTTTTGGAGAACTCCGGCTACAAGTCGCAGAGCTGAACAGCTGTGTTCCTTTAAAAAACCTGAATACTGATAGAAAAATAACGCAGTCAAACGAGATTGCAGTCATCAAAATATTTCTGTCAGATCCTATGAAAGCATTGATACTAACGCGTTTCGAAAATCAGACATTATTGGATGACAAAANAAAATATTTCTGTCAGATCCTATGAAAGCATTGATACTAACGCGTTTCGAAAATCAGACATTATTGGATGACAAAAAATTTTCTTGTTTATATATAAAAAAAGCCATAGATAAATGCTAACAAGGAACCGAACCTGAGGAGGGTGAGATTTTAATACGGATGTCGACATAGAGGAGAAGGTTGTAGTTGCTATTTGACACGATGATTAACGCAGGAAAATACGTCCAAGATAAAGAAAATGGCAGTGATAAAATATCGTTTGATTTATAATACTCAGCTCCTTGCTGGGCTGGAGTAGTGTTTTGGTTTAAGGTGGTCGTCTTTGTGGCGCTTGAAATGCGTTTTAGCGTTTAGGAAAATATTAAACGTGCCCCAAATTGGTTTGCCTACGAAAAGAAAACGTATTCCTGACGCTAACGGAACTGTACTTTCAAGACACCACGCACTTTGGAAAGTTTATTTTCATGCCCTCTGACATAGCTAAAAATGGCTTTTTCTGACTACACCAGATATATGTGAATCAACGATAGTGGCATTCATTGGAATTTGCTACAGAGTCACATCCAATAAAATTACTACGGTCACCGCTTAAATTCCCGAAGTTCTACGATCACGACGAAATCTCTGAGCGCTACCTACATGAGTGCCTTTTGTGTAGAGGCNGCTTAAATTCCCGAAGTTCTACGATCACGACGAAATCTCTGAGCGCTACCTACATGAGTGCCTTTTGTGTAGAGGCGATGCCGCTTTAAATACACCAGTCGGCATCCACCTTACACTTATAAATTTCTGTAGATTTACGGGAACTTTTATGGAGATGTAGAGTTATTTTACGGAAAGGCAGTCCATAATGACGAAAAACGTAAATGAGCTCCGTAAATATGAAATACGGAAGCTCTTCGTATTCTTATGGCTTCGACTTTGAGACACGAACAATGCCGATGATACCTGAAGCGTATNAAATACGGAAGCTCTTCGTATTCTTATGGCTTCGACTTTGAGACACGAACAATGCCGATGATACCTGAAGCGTATATATTCCCATCTTCAGAATACTACTTCGTGTGAAATAGTAGCAGGTGAGTGGAAAACCATTCATGGAGTGCCAATTCTTTGTTTATTTTTTAAATTCCGCTACAGGAAAAAAACCTTCTTTATACATAGAGACATACGCACACATCGAAAATAAAACTATTTATTCGTTACCTTGTTTCATAAACCGCAAATAAAACAAAATAGCAAGCACTCTAACACGACTTGAAACTAAGAGAGGCGCGTTCATCCCTTTCATGTAAAATCCATATTTACGAAAAAACTGTACTTCTAGTGAAGGTGTAGTAGGTGAGTGCCCATATAGCACACATACATCCAAATAAATCCAAATGTCCGCCTAATATCCACACAAGGTTATAGATATTGTTGATATTTTATAGTCATCTTTTGATTTAGAAACTTTCGATAAGTAATAGCCTTTGCCAATTTTGTAACATCTAATGGATATCCAGGAAGTGGTAGGAACTGATATCTACTACCATATATCCAACGGATATCCTGAAGAGAATCACTTCAGGACTTAGATGATTTTAAGATATTGTGGATGTAATTGGGATATCCAGAGGATATCCTGTGCCATGTGCGTGGTTGCAATTATCGGGTGTTAATTTACAGAATCGTGTTACAATCCCACTACANGAGGATATCCTGTGCCATGTGCGTGGTTGCAATTATCGGGTGTTAATTTACAGAATCGTGTTACAATCCCACTACACGACAAAGCATTTAAACTTTGTTTAATTTCTCTCTTATACACAGGAAAATACATTAAAGAAAAAAAAAATCTCTTTTTCTTATCGTTGTTTGTAAATCTGAAATAAAATAAACTCGCAAGAACTCTAACATGACTGAGGTGTGTACATACACGATTCTGATGTGTCTCTTATTTACAATCCTTTTTTTTCTTGTAAAATCGTAGTAGGTAAGTGGATAAGGTGTTATGACAACTGCAAATTTTTTTCCCCGAGTTCAAATCCCGCTACCAGACAAATTTTTTAAAACTATTTGACAGTAATTTTTATACACAGTGAAACACACACATAAGGAAAGCAAAACTTTTTTTGTTACCCCTTGTTATAAAGAGCAGATTTTAAAAAAACTTGCAGTTTATGAACACGTTTCGTGAATTCACGGAGATTTGTGTGAAATTTACGGAGAAAACGTAACTGAAAATAACGAAGATTCCGTATTTTCCGGAAGATGTCTGGATAATTTGTAACTCATACTTTCCTTAGTAACGGACACTTTCTCTAACAGTGCAGCACCTCATCGATATTTGCCTAGCTCACACAAACATATCCCTCACTAGGCAACCGCGTTGAGGCTATTCCAGCGTTTTAGGCGGACTACGCAGCCAGGAATAACCCCATTTACTTCAAATATTATACATTTACAGTTATAAGTTAGCTCTGCATTATATTTTAGAATCTGTCACTCTTTTTAAAATGCGTTCTCAGAAATCGACGCAATGAGTGATTCAATCACAATCTTAGTATATGCTCTTATCACTTAAGTTTTATGATGAAACTATCAATTATGGCTGATTTCGGAGAACGCATTTCAATTTGAAGCGACTCCTCTATTAAAATGAAAATTTAGTAAATAATAATACACCAGTGCTGTTGCTAAAACCAACACGAAATTACATTGGGATTAAAAGTGTATATTGCGGGTTGCATAGTGCCCTCGAACAGTTGGAGTGGCCATTTGAGTCTTACATTACTGTGAAAATTAAATGAAAAACATTTTATTTGTGGGCGATACCAGAAGAAACAGACGGAAATAAAACAACATATTTTTTATTCTTTAAATTTTTGGTAACATTTTATTTTACAAAATAAAGGAACCGTGCAAAGATGTATAATTTTTATTAATTTTAATGCTAGCATAGCATTTAATGAATCATACGTTATAACTACATTCAAGCATTCACAACAAGCATATATGTGCGCCATGCACTTGTTTGTAAGTATTTTTCTAAAAAATTAACAGACTGCAATCTTGAACTTTACGAGACTTGTTCATTATTGTACGAGTAGATGCAACAATTGCATTATCATTTTGCAATTGAGCTTGCATGAAATGTTTAGTTAAATTTATTTCTGAGTCACCATTCTCCTACCTCGCCTGAGAACATAGTAACTTTTAAAAAAGTAAAACATTTCAACATTTAGTTAAATGCATTTAATAAAATCAGTCTANGCCTGAGAACATAGTAACTTTTAAAAAAGTAAAACATTTCAACATTTAGTTAAATGCATTTAATAAAATCAGTCTACAGATAGCATTCTGAATCACGTATTTAAAAATTGTCCACGGTTTATAACTCCTGGTTGCCTTAATATTTTTAACCATGTGGATACATGTTCCAACTCTAAGTTTAGTCTCCAACCGCAAGCTATCTACAACTGTTTCGTCCCCTTATCCCTTGGAAACCATACAGATTTACGCCCAAGCGTGGAGCAGATTATATGCCAAATGTACAGCGGGAAGGGAACCTATGAGAACAAACTGTGGCATGATTTGTACTGCTGTACAGAAGGCAATGTAATGCCATAGCTGCTGCCTCCTTGTTCAAAGTGACATCACCTAGTGAGAAGAACCAGCTATCAAGTCTCTATGCTGCAGAAATCTCAGACATGAATACAGATGGCTTACACGCCATGCGAACATGGCTGGTGTATTGTCAACGGCCACGTCAACGTTGTTCGTCTTGGAAGTCTGCGTGCTCATGAGCAAGTGCCGGAGATGACATCTTGCACCAATTTCAAAACCTGTCGACCAGTATCGTGTCCTTGCTTGGACATCCACCGTCCGTGAACTGACCTCTGCCTTTACTCGTGTGATACAGTGCATTCACGGCTATTTCCAACTTTCATGAATCCCTGCTAAATATCTACTTTCAGGCTATTCCTCCATCTCATGCAAAAAAAAACCTAAGGCTTGAACATTATACCAAATGATCAGCGCACAGTATTTTTGTGCGCTCAACTTAATGTAATTTAGCATGAGGACTATTTCATACTAGGCATTACCAACACACCNTGTGCGCTCAACTTAATGTAATTTAGCATGAGGACTATTTCATACTAGGCATTACCAACACACCTATTTTCTCTCCATTAATTATAAATGAAATACTACAATTTATATATAAAATGTAAGTGAAAGTCCGATTAACCAAACATAGATACTTTTAACAGATGTATAAAACGCCTATGATACATTNCCTATTTTCTCTCCATTAATTATAAATGAAATACTACAATTTATATATAAAATGTAAGTGAAAGTCCGATTAACCAACATAGATACTTTTAACAGAAGTATAAAACGCCTACGATACATGACATATTTCGAGAGCAGTTGAACGCGTCAGACGTGGGGCAATTTTTCAAAGATTTTATGGAAAAAGTGTCAAGATACCGCGAATAGACTGTAAACAAGTAATGTCTTCAGAATATGAACAGTGGGCAGATGTAGATGGCAGTGGTGACAGCTGATTGGACGACAATGACTGCTATGAAGTATGTTCTTATTGGTGTCATAAACTGAGATAAAATACAGTGCTAAATGTTTTTAAATTTGAAAAACTTTTAATGATGTATTTCTAATAATAATTTTTTTCTGGGAAATTACATTTTTTTAATTTTTTTTGCTTCTCCCTTTTTTATACTTCTTAAAATTCAACTGCTGTACCATGAAAATTGTGCATACTTTTTCGCAGTTATTTACTAAATTTTCATAATGTGCCAGCAAAATATTTTAACATACAAACTGTGGAAACTAATCTGTATGTGCAAAATACGATGTATGTTTCTCATATATACTTGTACACTCTTAAACGGTCTTAGATGCAAATTATTATTATTACACACTCTAAACATGCGGAAAATAAAGGGCACAATAAAAAGTGATATTTCACTAATATGCCCCAATTTTTAAGAATTACATATTTTCCTTTGTTGCAATTGACATTCATGTTTAATGCTAGAGTGATATACAGTACGACATGATAGTTACTCTCTGTGACTACGGATAATCTAGGCAATCCTGAAAATCTGGAAACCTGAACATCCCAACCTTCCCTATGATTTAAAATAGTTCATGTATTTTTTCTTCAGAGGTGACAGCCTAACATATTGTGTATATCAGTGAAATTGTACAAAATAATAATAAAATTACTTTTACGCTAAGTTAATCAATTTTACCCCAGAGCACAAAGAATGAGTAGTAGAGTTTGATACGTTTGTTAAGGTCTGTTTAACTCATATGGTTATCAACATTAAACTATGTTCAAATTATATACGTACAGAAATTAAAAAATTCAGCAAAGTTTAACTTACAAGGCTGAGCTTGAAGCCAGAAGTGTACATAAAAAATAAATCTAAAATTAAAAATATGATACATAGTTGCCAACATTTGTCCTGATCTATATATTATGCATTATTTGAATACGATCGAAATGTATAATTACTCTTAAATCTATTTAAAGTTACTTGAATATATAAAAACGTCAGTATGAAGAAACAAGATGAATTGCAAAAACTTTATCAAGTGCTTTTACAGATCGTAAATATACATCTCTGAAGAAAACCTGCGACTCTGCTCAGAACCTGAACGATTTATTTTTACAATAAGTCGTATTCTCTCGTCGAGTGTCTACACAAATTAACACATTTTTGTCTGTCATGTGAACCATTCAAATGATTATTGAAGAACTTTAATTTTTATATGGTTTCTGTATGCGATTATTCTGTAATTCAAAACTTGAATTAATTTGCGACATCTTGTCGGGAAATGCGACTTCTGGTCTAAACTTTTAATAAACACAAGGCGCTCCGTCCACACAATTATTTGTGATAGCAAACTGCCGCAGTCGATTGTAACCTTCATTTACATTCAATTTGGGGTGGGCCTACGTTACTCTCTGAGCCACCGAGTACTTCAATAAATTGAACTGAAAATAATAACAGTGTGAAAATTGTGTGGTGATAATAAGTATTATCTATAAATTATTAGTTATGGGGATGTTATGGATATTAAATATACTATTATGAGACATGAAAATGGACGAGGTCAACCGTGTCAGGACGAAACGACGTCGGTTTCTCACTTATTGATCAAACAAGTTTCTGAATCGCTGCTCTTAATCTGAACTCAATGTTGTTATTTGTTAGTCATTGGAATTTACCAGTATATTTACTTACATTTATATCAATCAAATGAAAACTAGTTCTGCCTAAAGTTATCAAAACATTACAAAATCAGAAAATGGACATAGCTTATTCACTGATTCATTGATGGGAACTGGAAGTTTTGTGTTGTTACAAGCCATTTTTACAGAACAGTTACAGTTCATGTTTATTAGAGTGTAGTGTAGTGTGCATTAAAAATTGATATGGTTAGTATAGTCGTCGATTTTAGGTTTAAATTCGTATCTCTTAGAACGATCTGNAGTGTGCATTAAAAATTGATATGGTTAGTATAGTCGTCGATTTTAGGTTTAAATTCGTATCTCTTAGAACGATCTGCGTTAACGTCAATGCATTTTAAGATAGACGTTGTAAATATTTTGGACTCCAAATTAATATTTTTACGTCTCGCTCAAGAAAATGCGTGTATATTGTGTGTTGAAACCATTATCTGGGTGAGCCAGGCATGGCGTTGAAATAGCGAAAGCTGTGATCCAGGTCCAAGAGTATTAAGCTACGAAAGAATTAGACGCCCGAGGGCGCATATCTTGTATTCGTTCATGTGATGGGACACTATAGTACATTCATTGTTGCTTCCAACTTTCCTGAAGCCTTGCTAAAGTGCCGCATTCACACTATGCCTCCGTCTCTTGCAAACAGAGCTTAACAAAGTTCAGGTAATAACACCAAAGGGACAGCGCACCGCATTCGTGCTCACCCAATTTAATATCATTTTGCAGGACAACTATTACTCACTAGGCATTACCAATACACCTATTTTCTCGTATTAATTATAAATCAAACGTTATGCTTTGTTAATAAGATACAAGTAAAAGATCAAGTTAAACAAAATTGAAATACTTTTGTGTCAACAGACGTATAAAACGCTTTTAATATATAACTTGTTTAGAAAAGAAACAAACACATCATACATGGCGTGTTTTTTCAAAGGTTTGATTCAAAAAGTGTGAAGAAGCCACGGCTAGTCTATAAATGTTAATTTGAATAGCACTTACGTTACAGAAAGTATTTTCTTTTTTATTTATATATATAATATAAATAATTACATTGACTTGCGAATTTCAAGATATTTGTATCATTGGCGAAACTGTAATCGAAGAAGTTTCGCTATTGTTTGCGGTGCTAAGTGATGATTGGTCTGCCTGGTTTTTCCCGTGTTTACGAGCACCGTCTTCCCAGGTATCCAACCAGAGTGCAGAACTTTAGTTGTATAGTTGCCATTTAAAAACTATTCCATATTGTTTGATCGGTGTCTGCCTACGCATATAATTTAAGGAGTATTTTTGACGTCCGAGTTTTAATTAGTTTTTTATTAACGTCTCTAAAGTTTTTTTTTTAAATTGAAAAGGTGCTAATACGAGTGTTCCACAGCCATTTTTAGGTATGAAACTTGCGTTACAGGCTATTTGACACATAGCACTGTGACTTTGCATAATGCCTTTGTCTTAATTATTAGGCCGTAAAACGATTGGGTCAGAACTGTAAATCCCATGAGGTGAGTCGCAGAGACAAAGAATGCACGTCATTTCAGCGTATCGTGCGTAAAGGCGACCAAGACATTCTATACGCAAGCCTACGTCACCCTTAGCGCTGCCACTCTTCCTGCAGCGGTCGGGCATGCGAAATACTTCGAAGGACGTGAACGGAGAAGCTGATGGTTTCGCAAGCGCTTGCGTCGGGTGCCACCGATATGCGTCGGGGTTCGCGTGCTATCCTGATCCGAAAACGCGAGTCCCTTAGTAGTTTACTGCGGTAAACACTCGCTGCTAAGGAGTAACCAGGCCCATGTCGGAAAACCATGGTAAAAAGCCACACGTGTCCTGTCTGTGTTGGTCCCATTTATCGGGGACCTTTCTATGTAGTTTGTCGTTACGCGATCTTCAACATGAACCGCATGAATTGCATATTTCAGGAAGGTCAATAAAAATTTGGACAATTTTTTTTAATTTTTAAAGAATATCACAGTACTATTACAGAAATAAAGAGGTCANAGGTCAATAAAAACTTGGACAATTTTTTTTAATTTTTAAAGAATATCACAGTACTATTACAGAAATAAAGAGGTCATTTATAGTGGTTCAAAGCTACGTTATTTAAATCAATAAAACAAAAATTTTACTGGGCATAATTATCTAGCAGTAAGTTTGGTACAGGCAAGGTAACCCAAATTTCCGGGATTAGCGAANAAAATTTTACTGGGCATAATTATCTAGCAGTAAGTTTGGTACAGGCAAGGTAACCCAAATTTCCGGGATTAGCGAAATTCAGAATATAAGGGACGGTTTATTTTAAATAAGGTCTATATCTACTTTACTTACAAGTGAAAAAATGCAGCTAAAAATTTTCAGAAGACAAGTATCATCATGTACGATATTACATATATCGAGTCTCAAATTGATTTTACATTGGGAAACCGTCGCCAAATTGATCACAATAATCAGTGCAATAATTCACTTCCCGCTTATTTACAAAAACTCACTGTGGACATCTGACACCTCAAACTAAACAATACTGAAGTTACTCAGTTTCTTACTAAGCTGCTCCCGTTTTCAGTCTGCCGCATGGGTTGGCAACAGCTTCTAGAATTCACCCGGGAGCACCTGGAATATTCCCTACATTCGTGAATTCTCTCGCAGATGGCAGGTTTACACGTCACATATATCCCCACCCATTCACCGATGTCTCAGTGCATACTCCGTCGCTGCTCAGTCACCCAACAGTCGGTACCTTTATAGTACAGTCACCGGTTTGGAATTCCGCTGCCCTCTGGATTTCGCACGCCCGGTAACTGTTTCAATCCTTCACTTGCTATTCACAACAGGTTGTAATTAAAACATTCTACAACGTTCATGTGAGGTGTTGTGCGTCGTGCCGGAATAACGCCATTCTCTCGATCCATTTTCAATTGTTTCCGAAATATTACGAAACAGTGTGGAGATTGTTTTCGGAAGGGAACATATTTCCCTACTTTGTAGACGCCCCCGGTTACCCGGTTAAAGTTAATTCTACTAAGGTAAGGAACAAAAGGCGTCTTGGGAAAATTGGCATAGGGAAAATTTCCCCCGCTAGGTGCGCAGTGTTCCAAAGAGGTCACTTTTAATTTAAGTTTTAATCTACGTGAATGATAATAAAAATAACTATTTTAGTACGTAGTTATTTTATATTTGATTTATGATTATTGCAATTATTTTGTTTTTTAACTTAGAAAATAGAGTAAATCCGGTACACATGCGACACTAGTGCCTACCAAGTGGCAAAACATTTTTGTTGCCAAGCTAAAAGCATTGAGGTTCCCAAATTCAGTAGAATAAACCTTATTTTACATCACATTTACGCATAAAAAAGCTACATGGGAGTAATTTTCTAGTTACAACTTCCCTGTAAATAATGGCTCTCGGTTTTACGCTAGGAAACATCCCACTCGTTTCGTCTCCTAGTCACATTAGGCAACACCTTATAATCACGGCAATCGAAGACCCCTAGTAATAAAGTTAACGTAAAAAGGGGACTACTAGAGTAAAATGTAATCAGGTTTTCCTATGAATCCAATTTTTTCTCCCTTGTATTTAGTAACTACTTATATAACAGGGCCATCTCCAATGGAAATAATTGAAATGGTATAGAAGAGTGAGATATCCCGTTGAATAATGTTATGGCAAGTGATGAAATTATAAACGCTATTTAACTTTTGAACAGTGCTGCAAGAAAACTGAAGTACGTGGGTCATATGGCGAGACAGCAACGCTCATAGTTCTAGCAGTCAGCAACAGGAATGTGTGTCAAGGTAGCGCAGGCTTTCAACATTTCAAAAACTGCATACAAGTTCTCATAAAGTTGCATGCATATTGTCTTTCAGAGAGATAAACATAGATAACAGCTTATCAGTTATAATGAGCTCTCGAGCTTATTGCAGCGTACATCGAAGCGGTGACCTTGAAATTGAATGCAGACGACTTTCCTCGCAAGTATAGTGTACGTGGTAGTGTTCACAGATGCTAGCTCTAGAAACTGCTGCGAAGCATAATCCGCATTTTTTTAGAATAACATATATATATATTTAAAGCCAGCAGTAGCGCGTACTTTTGCCTGCTGGAAAACTGTTTTTTGAACTCATTCTACAGGTTTAATTAGATAAAATTATTTTTCGTTAAATTTATAGGTTTCACATGAGCAATACGAATTATGTAAAAGTCTGTAGTGTGGTATTTTCTTAGTAGGCAGTGCGCCTTAGAGATGAAATTCAATATATCAATGCAATATTAAAAGAATGGTAGAAATAAATGTTACTAATAACGATAATAGTTGGCTCTACTTTATTACAAAACTGTTACTCAAAAAAGATAACACAATAATTATGACAACATTAACTTTCAACAACAAACATAAAAACGCAGTGTCCAAATACGAATAACGGAATTTTAATTTTTTAAGAATTTAAATTAACCAAATTCAAGAGTATAAAAATATACCTAAAAGTGACAAGGTAGAAGACAAAACGTCAAGTAGCGAAGTATTTATGGATCAAAACAAATGACCCAGTCGAAAAAAAATCACGCTACACACAAAGAAGACAAAAATACAAACACGAAAACAATAAACAAGATCGCGAAAAGAAACTACTTGCTAATTGCACAAACAAGACTACAAAAAACCTCTAACATGTGCAGTTTGCGAATTGTGTTGTTTTCGTGTGCTTGTTCTTTATTTGTCCTATTTGTATACTTAGCTTCTTTGTGTGTGGCGTGGTTGTTTTCGATTGGATCATTTATCTTGTTCCTTAAGTATTTCGCTTCTTGAATTGTATGTTCTGTGTTGCCATCTTTACATTTTTTATACTCTCGTTTCAGGTATATTTTCTTTCATAAATTGAGTTGTGTTATTTATAACCGGATGTATATATAAGTTTATTGTTAGTTCTTGAGGGTTCTTGCTGTCAGTTTGTTTGTGTACTCTATATATAGTGGGTTATATTTGTGTGTAAATATTGCATTTTTATTTTTGCATATTTATTTTGCACAACTTTCATTATTATTTTTTTAAATTTTGGTTTGTATGTTACTTGTTTACATCTTGTATTAGCTTTTGATTTTTGCTGCTTTTCTCGAATTATTTTCGGGAATGGAGAAAGACGGACAAATTTCTTAGCCTATTGCAACGAAACGTTTTGTACCTTGTTTCAATTATTTAGATATAACTCAATAATAACCTTAACAGCATGACGGCCTGACTCGTTCCGTATTTCATAACACTCGACATTTACAAACCTGCTATGAACATGTCATTATCATAGGTGCTTTACAAACATAATGTGGGTAACACGAATAGTCTGAAATATCAGAAATGACAAATTATTCCTGAAAAACTGTAAAAATATTACCTACAAATTTTTTTTATAACATTTATAAAATACACACTTGTCATTTTCGGAAAATCAGATAAATTATAAAGTAAAGAATAATTTGTATTATTCTAAAATGCTCAAAATTGTTCTAAAAATATTCAAGTAAATCTAACGAACACAATAGCATTGAATTTGACATTATTTATCTTTCCGACATCCACTAAACCTAATATTGATATATAAAGTCATAACTTGAAATAAAATACATTTTCTCTGTATATAATTACTATAAAAACTATACTAAAAAAATTATTGAATTTATAACGGAACGTGAAATTTTAAACATTTTGCTTAAACACAGTATCGATTGGGTTAATTCCTTGGATTAATTACAGTATTAAAATGCAATATTTTATGCAAGTATACATGCGAATGTGCTTCTGTTCTTCTATACTTAATTTATTAAAATGTTTTGTGAATTGTATAGTGTACTGTTTAGGAAATGTTTAACTTGCTTGAATAATCACGCCTGCTAGTACATCATTACTAGTATTAAGACTACTACAAGTATTTAACTTAGAGGCTTGTTTTTTTTATAAAGTCAAAATAAGACCAAACGAAGATTAAGTCAGTACTTGGGTAGACAGCAGATTGGAATTGGTAAACCAGAGGACTCATAATAATATATTCTTAGCAATAAACAACACCCCCGAATTATAATGACAATGGTAAAGATAGATTTCTTTTACAGATTTAAGTGAACGTTATTAAACACTTTTGTCATCTTTGGCAATGGTCACAATAAATTTAAACGACCAAATTAACATTAATATCAGGACAATAATAATTTATAATCTAGCTGATTTGGGTACCAGAAGGTTTGACATTTGGAATATGGTGTTTTTAAGAACCACTTTGAAACATACATTGTTTTATACTTCTGGGCATTTATAGGAGGGCCTAAATAACAGAAAAGTAGTACGCCTGGTGTAAAATATATATTTTCGGTTTTTCTATAAGTTTTATATTCAGCGATAAGAGGAGAAAGTACCGACAATTATATTGAGTGCAAACCGCTTAACTTATGTGATTCGTCTAAATCGTAATATCGATTCTAAAGACAATGTGCAATACACTAAAATTGTTTCTTATTTTGATTCAAGAAATGCTATTTCATAAATGTATAACGCTTAAGGTATATTATGTATGTTTCGTTGGCCCTTATTCGATATTTAGTTCGATATTATTCACTTAGATGGTTTCTGAGATACAAGCAGNGTGTAAAATATATATTTTCGATTTTTCTATAAGTTTTATATTCAGCGATAAGAGGAGAAGTACCGACAATTATATTGAGTGCAAACCGCTTAACTAATGTGATTCGTCTAAATCGTAATATCGATTCTAAAGACAATGTGCAATACACTAAAATTGTTTCTTATTTTGATTCAAGAAATGCTATTTCATAAATGTATAACGCTTAAGGTATATTATGTATGTCTCGTTGGCCCTTATTCGATATTTAGTTCGATATTATTCACTTAGATGGTTTCAGAGATACAAGCACNCACTTAGATGGTTTCTGAGATACAAGCAGTAATCTGCATAGAAGTAAATAACATCTTTATTCGAGTACTGAGAATAAAAACAGATACATGCTTGAAGTGTTGCTAATACTTACTCCATCTCTGATCCGAATAGGCAAAATAGTCTAGAGGTATATCAAATCCCAAATATTTCATAAACGCTTTACTGAAATTCGCCGTGGAAGTTATTTGAAAACCAAAATCCTCGGTCATATAAAAAGGCATAACTTATTTTTAGAAGCGATTGTAGACAAATGGTTAAAATATTTTATAAACGACTTTGTTTCTACTTTTTAAACAAAACATCTTGCCAATAATTTTACAATATGTAGACAAAAAAGTTAACTAACACCTTTCAAAACAGCGAGATATTTGTTTGAATGTCATAGCGGCTGCTTTAGGCACTGTCTAAGCACTTGTATTTGTGGAAATATGATGGAGGTTACTATTTCTTAGTGGTAACACGTGCTTTTACAGGAAGTAAAAAAGTTGAAGGTGTAAACTTAGGAATGGTCCTACATTACCGAAAAAAATGTTGTAAAAGCAAATGTCGCACAGCTATTCATTTCGAGATCCTGTCCCTTCGAGATCTATAGTACGGCTTAGAAATAAACGAGAAACAGTCCTGTAATAAAGTAAATAATTTAATTGCAGCATACACGTTTAGTTTCCTGTACGTGTACTGAGGTTATTGCGGCTGTCGGGAAGAATAAAATTCACATGTGGGAAAGACGCATATTCGTAAATACCATGGACCAAATATGAGGCAGACTGTGTGAGTAGATAACCGCTACTTATGTAACACTTACCTGAATATGGAGAATGCAGTGACACACAAAGCGTCTACAGGTTACTACCAGGAAGCCAAATAAATAAAGAAACCGGCGACCAAATCTTGCGAACTTTAGGTATAAATATATATTTGCTATCATAATCAGTAAGTAGCCAGTCGAGGCAGGCAACACAGTCACCATGNCAACTTTAGGTATAAATATATATTTGCTATCATAATCAGTAAGTAGCCAGTCGAGGCAGGCAACACAGTCACCATGCTCACACCAGAACTCAGTTAACTGTAAATTATCTTTATAGGAAAATAGACAGTATATTTCCTAGTTTTCGTGGAATGTGTGAAACGATCACAGTCCCAAACGAAATGCCCAACTCAATATAGTCATTCCTGATCTCTAAAACCGCTGTCTGTAAAAAAATATAGTCCATTCGTGGTTATTTCATACTTTTCTGAAGCCCTGCTTANCTCTAAAACCGCTGTCTGTAAAAAAATATAGTCCATTCGTGGTTATTTCATACTTTTCTGAAGCCCTGCTTAAGTTATACTTCCAGACTGTTCTTCCGCGTCGTGCAAACAAAGCTTAATCAAGTCTAGAAATTTACTCCAAAGGGAGTGATCGCCGCATTCGTGCGTATTCAGTGTAATATTGTTTTGCTTACGAACTATTTCTTACCATTACCAACACACCGGTCTTCTCACTGTTTTTATTCATAATAGTTATAAATTAAATATTGTAATTTATAAATAAAATATAAGTTTAATTTCAATCAAACCTAAAATAAAATACTTTCACGTCAAAAAAAGAAGAAACGCTCGTGATATACAAGGCGTATTTAGGAAATAACCAAACACGTAATACATGGGGTTATTTTTCAAGGATTATATTAAAAAATTATGAAGAAACCACAAACAGGCTATTGTTTATATTTTTTTCCTAATATGTCTACAATTATTTAGCTACACTGTTAAAATATATTTCCGTGACATTACGGGAAATACCAGGAAGAAAATCATCCAGAAATCTTCCTAAAATTACGGACACTACGTTTTCATCAATAAAGGACTTTTCATAAATTTCACAAAAATTTCAGTGATTTCACGGAATCTTTCTTCAAATATACCATTTGGTTTGTCTGCGTTTCTGGTTAATAAAAACACACTACAAAAAATTCAATTTTCGCTACGCTGGTGTTTTAGTCTATAATAAAAGAAGAGAAAAAAGTTATAACATTTTGTGGTGGAGCGGAATTTCAACATACGGAAGCATGCGGATCGCGGAGTGTGAATATAATAGCTCGCCTACCACTTTCTTGTTTATAATTGAAGGTTGATAATAATGTTCTGTAATTTAACGCAAGTAACATTACAGTTGCTGGTAATGTTTGAGTGTTTGAAATGTTGCCAATTGTTAGACGTGCCATGTTCTACTACTTGAGGAATAGAGAAATATATTTAATTGGCAAGAATGTTCTAACTGCCGCAGGAAGGATAATTTTCTGGTTTTAGCGGGGAAGAACAACTTATCCAACCTCGGTATCGTTTTTTTCCAAAGCTAAAAGCTACATATATGGAATACGGACATGTTCCCCATTTCTATGTACGAAACTCGTTTAACATATCTGAAGTCAGTTGCTTGATACTTNTATGGAATACGGACATGTTCCCCATTTCTATGTACGAAACTCGTTTAACATATCTGAAGTCAGTTGCTTGATACTTGAATTTCTTGATAGGATGATTCCCTTGGTTTTTTTTAACCAAGCCATACGTAAACCCCATTGCAACTTTACGGTTAACTTTAAGCAATTTTTGCGTGTCACACTATGAGAGAGGTTTCGATAAATAAAACAAAGTTAGTTTGGTGCAACGAAATGAATTGTTTGTATAGGGGATGTTATATATTTCGTTTTTGAAACCAAACAATTTTGTTGTTTTTTTTCGGTTGCCACCACTGTAAGATTTGGTTGGTGGAACTAAAGATCTGTTTGGCTCTATGCGTATTAAAGAGTTTCGGTCAGTATAAAAAAAGTGAAAGCACGAGCGTTTTATGAACTACGTGCACCCGAGCGCTACGCCCAAGAAACTGGAGCTAGAATGACTGCTGATGTAATGAGAATGTTTAAAATATTCATTTACGTACGTTGTCCTGTTTTTGAATTGTGTGTGTATTTACATAGACTCCAAAAAACAGGACACCGTACGTAAATAAATATATCAAGTTTTATGGCATTACTTTTTAGTTTCCTGGTGAACTTGTTTGATTGGGCTCTTTATGCCATTATTAAGCATCAATATACGAACATGAAACACTTACTATTCTATTTGTCACGAAAATTACGAACACATTCTTGAGCTGTATTTTCGAACGAAGGCAATCAAATGAGTGCCAAACCAAACATACAGAGTTGAGTAGACTGGTAATGTTTTGTTGACAGTCTTCATTTTATTTGGCCCAGCACAGAGGTTTTGTTTATTCAATTGTGCATTATGTTAGATGAACAAAATCTATTCTGTTGCATTCCAAGATATCTTTACCNATGTTAGATGAACAAAATCTGTTCTGTTGCATTCCAAGATATCTTTACCCAGTAAAATATTCTGTTCGGGCTAACAAATGTATGTTTCGCCATATACGAACAAGTATAATAAGTAGTTTGTTGGCTGGAACAAACTTTCCTCTCAGTACGTTATCTACACAATCAATAAAGTTTAAGATGGTTTTAATAAAATGTATGATAACTGTGAATATCTTTAAAAATTAAATGTCAAAATTATATTTAAAACATAATGTAGGACAAGTTAATATATAAATAATACATGTTTTTATTTATCTCCTTGTAAGCTAAGTGGGCTTCTCCCACACTAACCGTCGTTTCCAACAAACAGTCACACATAAGGGCGACTTTGCTCTTGCCCTCGCTTTGCGCCAGAGGTGACGACCTCGCTTCGCTTGGCATAAAATGACGTAGTCCAAGTGCTTCACTTCTGGGCTTCTTATCAACCGGAAGCGTAGCCCACAACGTTTGCAAACAGCAGAGATAACTCGGAATAAGCTCATCGCGATCTGGGTGCTTCTTTCTGGCGTGCAGAACAGACCACACTTACGTCACCGTTTACATTATCATTTCAAATGATAAGTTAGTACTGGCACAAGCCCGTTTGAATAACAGCGTTAAATATAATCACGTCTGAATGGCAGCCAGGGAACAACTTTCTTTCTTTAAAGGATGGTGCGAGTTCGTAATGACATACGTGACGCAGAGTCTTTTCAATCTCGTCTCCATAAATAATAGCCATAACAACAATTATGTGATATATCATCTTTATAAAGTACTGAAAGTCGATAGCGATAAATTGCAAGTATCACTTGTTGCGATACCACAAATATCGACGTCTAAAATATCACACTTACTGATGTCCGAAGTATCGAATTTTAAGTATCGTTAATAGTAACTAGGACATCAATAATTCAAGTATCAAAAACTATAAATACCAGAAATAAAAAAAATATCAAAATGACAAATATTTGTTTCAACAACATCGCAAATCTGCAGTTATTGTAATTGTTCACCATCGCAAATATAGGATTATCGTAGTACCGCAAGCGTCGTGAGATTTCTAATATTGCAAATTAGTGGATATTTTTAATACCCGAAAATAATCGTGATATTATATAACTTGCTGTACATTGTTAGACCATAATGCAGTTGTGATACTGTGTAACGGCCTATGCACATAAAAAATTCGCCTATGTTCACCTCACCTTGCATTGCTGTTTCTACGTGAGGGTCGTGGACAATGGCTTGCCTTTGGTGCGATGGGCCCGCTCAACTGAATATATCACTGCTGTAGCCTGCATGAGTGCTGGAGTGCAAATGGCGCGCGGCACGCTAGTGTGCTGCTTCGAAGCTTCGTCTGCTGCCCCCTTCCCACCCCTGCGCCGCCCTGACAACGTGGCACCGGCCAGCCATGACGCCACCCGGCGGCGTTTACGCTATGTGAACGTCGGAAATTGTTCCAGAAGACGTCGACAATTTGGTATAAAAGGCTTTGTTCTCCCCTGTTCGGCGAGACAGGCCAGGTACTTTATTAGGGAAGGAACGGTTGTGCCTCTGATTAAATAAAGAGGAGGGGGGGGTTGTTCTGCATCATTATAAAACGATATGTAATCATTTATTAATTATTTTGAATAAAACAAAATATATATATACAAATTGAAATGTATTTTTGGGGAAATTGAAGTCGTAGGATTTTAATAAAACGTTTAAATAGATTTTGTAATGCCATGTTGGGAATTTATATTTTTGTACTTCAGAAAAAGGGGAAAATATATTTTTGTAACTTCGTTTTCTTTTACCGTGCAAACCCAAACGAAGCTTTATGATGCCTTTTGATGAGAAACTAACCGGA
>NQII01007839.1:0-54620 GCA_002778355.1 Clitarchus hookeri | reverse complement strand
GTGCTACGTGTGCAAAAAATGGGCTCACTAGAGTTGTACTGACGGACAGTCAACATCGTTGGGTTTTAAATGTGATCTTTGTCGTTAATAATGTTAGTTCGTAATTACCCCACTTGGTGTTCGTATTTACCCGACTAATGTCGGGTAAAACCAAACACTAAGGGTTTTGTTTTTCTTTCATAATGTTGCAATTTATTAAACAAATATAAATGTTGATTAGTGAATTCGTTAGACAGATAAGTACACTTTATAATTAAACAATAAAGAAACTTTTTGATCAAATTCCACTGTTTTATTTACGTTTTCCCTTAGGTGTTCGTATTTCCCCCACTTTCCCCTACCTACTTTTAAAATTCAAGTATCAGAAGAGTTTATTACAATATCATTGCCCCAATAAATACCATTAGCCAATATATTTATTATAAATTCTGGCCTCTAAATACATGTTTTTATTTATTTGTTTAGTTTCCTTTCACAGCATTTATCATCAGTCTGTTAAGTGTTTCTTGGATGAACACTTTTTTCAAAAGAATAAATGAAATTCTAAAGTCATTTAAATTTCGGCGTCTCTGAAGAGACTAAAATATCATATCTAAAACCTATATTTTAACCTTTCATTTCGAACACACGTTTTTAAAATAATTTCACTTGCAGTGAGGACTGAAATATACTTTCCTTCGAACGTGTGTTAACTTATTCATGATCGTTATTTTTCAGGTTCATTTAACCTTGATTTTCAGCTACATAAATAATGAATACAAGTATTTTAATGCCTTTAGAGCAATTTTCATTTAATGTGCAAATGCTTGACAAATATTTTAAAAATACGTTAACTTTTTTACGTTACTGAAACAGTCGTTTTACTATGATAAAAAATCTTAACCGAAGTCATGCTCCTTAAATCTGTTTTGTCACACTGCCGTTATTTGCAATATTTTCTCACGGATACATATAGTATTTGCCTCGTTTCCAAACATTTTCGTACAAACCAGCTAGAGTTCTGGGAAGTTGCGGAGCCTAGACACTTGGCTTTGCTAATAAAACAACGTATATAGATCTAACCAAATAAGCGAGAACAGGTTGCATCTGTTTCAACACGCATGCGTGAAAAACAGGAATATTCCACGGACGTATCAGCTGGCATTTGCAGTGTTTGTATTCATCGAGTGCTGGCGCCAAAGCAGTGGTACACATTTAAACAACAATATCGTTGATCGACTGGGGGAGATCCTTTTCGCATGATAAAATTAATGCTTTCGTTTGACTTNCATTTAAACAACAATATCGTTGATCGACTGGGGGAGATCCTTTTCGCATGATAAAATTAATGCTTTCGTTTGACTTATGAAAATTTTACGAAGTGGGATTCCAATGTGGTTGACAGTATTTCCTGGCAATTAAAACTTTGTCGAACAATGTCTAAGTATTAATAGTCGCACATGTTAGTGCGGGCATGATTAAATAAAGCGTTGTGATATATTTAAGAATAATATGCTGGGTGATATTCTCGTTCTCGTGATTAAATAAGACAATTCACTATGTTTACATATTGTTATATTTACTGAATAATTTTAATTTCACGAGTAAAGTCCAAGTTAAAAATTGAATTAACTTTAGAGTAGCAGCATTTTCAACATCGAGATGTTGGGAACATTAAACTTATTTTTAATTCTGTACTGCTCCATAGGACAGTACTGAGGATATTGGAAATGAAAGTAAATCAAGTGAGAGCCGAAACGTGGAATTGGTAAATGTATTCTCATGCAGCAAAAATAGATGGAACAGGGTCGTACATTTCTGTTGTCTACTTTCTTTAGACAGAGAACCCTTCGGGACTATTAATTTAGAAATAATGGATATATAAGGAATTACATAATTTCAAAACAATGACAGCATTATTTTCTACCTCAAGCAAGATACTTTAGTAACATGATTATGTTTCAAGTTATACGGTTTTAATAATTGGTACAAAAGAAATGGCGAAGATTTCTTTGCAAGACGTGAAGCGTAACAGTATACCGATTGCCCTTTCACAGCTCAATAAGCTTAAAAATAATAATTCTTGGGGTATTACGAATATTGCGGTTATTAAATTTAAAATATTATAAAAACAACCTTATCACTATTACAGAAAATAAGTTAATACACGGCATTTATAATATTTATAGCCCTTCTGGTACCCTAATTCCAAGTATGGGACAGGCTTCTCCTGTAAAACATAACGGATCTGCGGCTCTAATAGTTTCACAGTTTCGATGATATTCTCTGGACGAAAAATTGTCTAATCTACTGCAATGAGGTCTATTATTAATGTATTCTTAATTAATTATACAAGGCCAGTTTAAGTACGTCTTCAAATTGGAACCTCACATTTAAAGACAAAAGTTAGTGTTCGTGTGGGAAACACGATAATTATGTTGCAGCGAATTGAGCTTATGTACTGCTATTATTGTGCGGCACTCTTTTTTTCATTAAATCATCGGCCACGTTTGCATGACATTGGAATAAAACTATGATAAAATTTAGAACAAAATTTGAGAAAAGTTTTCCTTTGAAATAATAGAAAAATCTGCTATAAGTTTATAAACAAAAAAAAAATTATTCGCTGCTTTAAAAAATACATTTTTATTTTGGGCGTCGTGGCAAAGGCATGCTTGTGACAAATTGTGTCCTTATTTCAATGAAAGTGAACAGTTTTTTAACCCCCAGCATGTCGGTAAAACGACTTTGAGATCGATACAGGGGGCAGGTGCCAAAACTCGGTTCATACATACGTGCACGATCTTCCTTCCGAGTTAACGCTGCGTTAGCGGCAGTTTGCTGAGCGTATGGCCATCACGAANCATTTAAACAACAATATCGTTGATCGACTGGCGGAGATCCTTTTCGCATGATAAAATTAATGCTTTCGTTTGACTTCTGAAAATTTTACGAAGTGGGATTCCAATGTGGTTGACAGTATTTCCTGGCAATTAAAACTTTGTCGAACAATGTCTAAGTATTAATAGTCGCACATGTTAGTGCGGGCATGATTAAATAAAGCGTTGTGATATATTTAAGAAAAATATGCTGGGTGATATTCTCGTTCTCGTGATTAAATAAGACAATTCACTATGTTTACATATTGTTATATTTACTGAATAATTTTAATTTCACGAGTAAAGTCCAAGTTAAAAATTGAATTAACTTTAGAGTAGCAGCATTTTCAACATCGAGATGTTGGGAACATTAGACTTATTTTTAATTCTGTACTGCTCCATAGGACAGTACTGAGGATATTGGAAATGAAAGTAAATCTACTGAGAGCCGAAACGTGGAATTGGTAAATGTATTCTCATGCAGCAAAAATAGATGGAACAGGGTCGAACATTTCTGTTGTCTACTTTCTTTAGACAGAGAACCCTTCGGGACTATTAATTTAGAAATAATGGATATATAAGGAATTACATAATTTCAAAACAATGACAGCATTATTTTCTACCTCAAGCAAGATACTTTAGTAACATGATTATGTTTCAAGTTATACGGTTTTAATAATTGGTACAAAAGAAATGGCGAAGATTTCTTTGCAAGACGTGAAGCGTAACAGTATACCGATTGCCCTTTCACAGCTCAATAAGCTTAAAAATAATAATTCTTGGGGTATTACGAATATTGCGGTTATTAAATTTAAAATATTATAAAAACAACCTTATCACTATTACAGAAAATAAGTTAATACACGGCATTTATAATATTTATAGCCCTTCTGGTACCCTAATTCCAAGTATGGGACAGGCTTCTCCTGTAAAACATAACGGATCTGCGGCTCTAGTAGTTTCACAGTTTCGATGATATTCTCTGGACGAAAAATTGTCTAATCTACTGCAATGAGGTCTATTATTAATGTATTCTTAATTAATTATACAAGGCCAGTTTAAGTACGTCTTCAAATTGGAACCTCACATTTAAAGACAAAAGTTAGTGTTCGTGTGGGAAACACGATAATTATGTTGCAGCGAATTGAGCTTATGTACTGCTATTATTGTGCGGCACTCTTTTTTTCATTAAATCATCGGCCACGTTTGCATGACATTGGAATAAAACTATGATAAAATTTAGAACAAAATTTGAGAAAATTTTTCCTTTGAAATAATAGAAAAATCTGCTATAAGTTTATAAACAAAAAAAAAAAAATTTATTCGCTGCTTTAAAAAATACATTTTTATTTTGGGCGTCGTGGCAAAGGCATGCTTGTGACAAATTGTGTCCTTATTTCAATGAAAGTGAACAGTTTTTTAACCCCCAGCATGTCGGTAAAACGACTTTGAGATCGATACAGGGGGCAGGTGCCAAAACTCGGTTCGTACATACGTGCACGATCTTCCTTCCGAGTTAACGCTGCGTTAGCGGCAGTTTGCTGAGCGTATGGCCATCACGAANGTACATACGTGCACGATCTTCCTTCCGAGTTAACGCTGCGTTAGCGGCAGTTTGCTGAGCGTATGGCCATCACGAACTGCATCGCTCGCTCGGAGCTTGTTTACCCGAGCCCGCGGTCCCGAAAAGGAATCGCCAGTCGCGCGGCCGATTAAAAAGACTAAAATAATTGCAGACAAAAATAGTGTGGGTCCGTCTGGAGAGCCGACCTCTTTGGCCAGAGGACGGGACGTGCTGGTCCTACCGCAACTGCAGCAGAGTTGAGCCTCAAGATTATCAGCTCTCTCACTCTCTCTCCCTTTATCTCTTCCCGCCCGCCTCGTCTGTGTTATACGTCACTTGTAGTCGTTCGTTTTAGAACCGTCCGCCGAGGAGCCGGCAGGTCGTTGCTCCCTCGCTCAAGACGCCCAGCGCGGAGGGGCGGGGCCTGGCTCCTTCGCATGCAATACATAACAAAATAAAACAGCCTGCGGGGTGAAGGCCGCGTGCTAAACGGCATCCTCCGGCCTGCTGGTCGCCTCCTGATCAGCAGTCCTGCTCACGTCGAGCGTTGGAAGCTGGTACAACAATACTGCGATTTGAGCTGGCTGTAGCCAATCAGGATGAGTGAGTGAAGTGAGTGAGAGATTTGGGCGGCTCTTAAGAGCGAGGTCTTGATAGCCGATGAGGGTAATGGAGGTGAGTACGGAGCAGTGCCTGAATGAAAGGGCGGGGGAGACGGAAGATCCCCGAGAAAATTCGCCGACCAGCGGCATCGTCCGGCACGATTCCCACATGCGAAAATCCAGCCAACCAGGATGCAGCAGCAGTCCGTCGCAGTGCGTCGGCGACGAGCGTTGCGCGTAATTCTTTCGTTGCGATTGTCGGTGATAGCTGCGACGGAGAAGAAGAAGAACAGCAAGTATTCGTGTACATGGATAACAAGAAGAACAGCTATTTGTTTACATCTTGATGACGACGCGCTTTTATGCTATGAGTTAAATCCAGTTTACATATCTGAGATTTCTTTGACGTAGGAAAAGTGNTTGATGACGACGCGCTTTTATGCTATGAGTTAAATCCAGTTTACATATCTGAGATTTCTTTGACGTAGGAAAAGTGATTTGCGATGGACTAAAAACAAAACTCCCCTCCCCTTTTAAATAGATAGCAGCACCATCTCAGACGGCGTCCGTCGCCGACGGATCATCGCTAAGTGTGAAACAGTAAGTATAGCTTGTTGCCGCCCAGCGTATAGCAATGTAAAGCATCGCAACGCATGCATAGCTGTATTTTGGAACCAGCTTAAGAAGTCGCTGCGTTGTCGATTCCGCAACCGCGGAAATGATTCCAACATTTCAAATGCAACGTGCTTTCAAGGTGACCCGTGTTCCCTGCACATGCAGGTCAGTGGGGACAAAGGAATATCATTTCTTCCAACATCGAAAACCCTTGCAACTGCTGGGCTAACTTTGCACCACTCAAAATGCAATTTTTGATGCTATTTGGCGGAGTGCCAAACATTAAAAATTAACTATACCTATNAACTTTGCACCACTCAAAATGCAATTTTTGATGCTATTTGGCGGAGTGCCAAACATTAAAAATTAACTATACCTATATACAATGTTCTGTTTTTTTTCCGGTTGCCACCAAAACAAAAATTTTGAGTTGTGTGAAGTTACCCCAGCATGTGCAAAGTAAGCCTGGTTTACGGTACTTGCTTGTCATAATTTCGACTTTGTATTCACGGCAACAAATTGAACGCACTGGCCGAGGTTTCAAAATACGTCTTTTTTTTAGTTTAACAACGACGTTATGCTAGTTTTCTGAAAACTGAAATACGTTTGTAAGTTACTTTTTTTTTTATAAAATACACAGACTGAAGTATGACATGAAAAACTAATTTCATTTATAGAGTTGGGAAAAATCAACACATTTTTAAGAAACTTTAATTCTGAATCTACTCGATACTTAATAACATGTGATTTTCTTGCAAATTTTGAAGCTTTGTGTATTATACTTTAGTTTTAATACCTACGTGAAATATTAATTTTTTTTGTTTAATAAATTGATTTTACCAAGAATTTTGCTAGTAACTTTTTGAGTATTGTATATGACTGGGTGTGAGTATTTAGTTGGGCGTTAATATCATAGGACTTTTGTTAACATAAATGTTTGAATTGAACCTTTCAATGCAACTAAAGATACATCATTGCACAAATTCAAAACACATTTTTTTTTTAGATATTAGATGTGGTATAATGAATGTAGTTATAAAAAAATATATTCCACAAAACTACAATTGAGTATTTTGATTTTTTAAATAAATATTTTTTAACGTGTGCGGTAACAAGTAGCCAAAATTTGCTGGGTTTATAGCCAGGAAAAGAGCAAATGTATACCAACAACATCACAAATCCGTTTATCGTTAAACATGTCTCTTAGCGGCGTAGTTAACTAATTACGCCTTAGTACGAGTGATATGTCAGGGTCAACTGCTAGAACGACCGTATATTGCATGGGCTGTATTTAAGTGCGCAGTCTGACTTGCTTATAGGCAGAACGAAATTCTCTTTTATCACACGAACGTAATAAATTATTTTAAGTTCAAATTTCTTTTATCAAACAACATATTTTGTAAAAGCAGTTTCGAACTTGTTTGGTCATATCGCAAACAGGGATTGTATTTGCGTAAAAATGGGTAACTCAAATCTACGTGAGTGGACATACCGCAAAATATTGATATTTGTACTCTGGACATAATTTTCCGCTTAAAAAACTGCTGAATTTATGGTTGTCCTGTTTTATCTTTTTTTTTCACAATTTATTTTAGTAACGNTACTCTGGATATAATTTTCCGCTTAAAAAACTGCTGAATTTATGGTTGTCCTGTTTTATCTTTTTTTTTCACAATTTTTTTTACTAACTNTTTATTTTAGTAACGAGAGATTTGTCACCATATTTAAAAATTAAGGAACAATAATCAGCCTTTGCCAGTATCACAAACTGTGTTTGAAAAGAAAGTTGACTCACGACATAACACAAAAGTATTTGTTTTAAATTATCTTACGAAGTTATTCGTCTAAAGTAAGCACAAAGTTTGTGTTGCCACGCATTGAATGCAGTGAAAGAACAATAAGTTACAGCGAACTTAATTTAATAAATCTTGCCCCATCTGGCAGTTCCTGCCAGTCTATAAGCATTTACCTGAACCTAAACTAAGTAATTTGATACATTATGGCACGAGCGCAGAAATTTCAGATCAAATATCGACACCGCTGGTCAAGATACAAGTGACTCTGCAAAGCCAAACATGTAGCAACAGCTCAAATTAATTACTCCAAGTTTACGTTCGCTCATTGCTTCAGATGGACGTTGTTAGTATTTGCTGCTGTTGCTACGCTGCACAATTCATCAACCCATTCACATACAGTGTACACAATTGTGTACACAAAACACAGCAAGGTTATATTTGGCCATTACTCTACAGTGCGAGGCTCACTGTCCAATGATCTCTCATGTGGGTAAACGATTGGTCAACCATGTTGCTGCTCTAGATAACAAATGGTTCTTACTTCTACAGACGGACAGGACACTTACATCTCATTGATTATGACAACGAAACAAGTAATGTGTCGGCTTAAATTACAACACGCATTGTACTATTTCTTCACTGCAACACCAGAAACCATTATTAAATCACATCTAAAAGTGTTAAATGATAAAATATTCACATCGGAAACTGTTATGCATACATCACGAAAATGATTTTGTTAAATAAAACAAAGTTTGTTTCGCGCAACCAAACTAATTGTTTATATAGGGACGATAAATTATTTTGTTGTTCAAGCGAAATTATCCTCTGGTTATTATTTTGCTGCCCCAAACTGTAAGATATGGTTGGTGCAACAAAAGATTTCTTTGGATATACATACATTTAACAGTTTGAGTTATTATAAAAAAATATGACAACCCGACCAAGACTTGACCTCAGATCGTCTGCGCACTAGCATAACGCTCTAGTGACTGCAGGTGAAAATGGAATGTTTTCAAATAAATACAATAGAAATGCTGGACAACTTACATAAATACATTTTTCAAGTTTCACAGCTTTACTTTTAAGTTTCCTGTCAAACTTCTTTTATTAAGATTTTCATATCATTATTAAGCATTGCACTATAAAACACTTTTACTATCCCAATTGTCACAACAATTACCAACTCTCTAGCATTATTTTCGAAATTAAGGCAATAAAAAGAGTGACCAAGAGAATATACACAGTTTATTCAACTATATGTTTTGTT
This sequence comes from Clitarchus hookeri, assembly GCA_002778355.1. Lineage (NCBI taxonomy): Eukaryota > Metazoa > Arthropoda > Insecta > Phasmatodea > Phasmatidae > Clitarchus > Clitarchus hookeri. The sequence continues at coordinate 45,915 of NQII01007839.1, read as the reverse complement.
AACAGACTAATTTTTTATGACCAATGCAGAGGTTTTGTTTCAAGTTTTGTTTACTCAACGAAACATTTTGTTGGGGCTATTATATTAGTATACTTGGCCGTATACAAACAAGTATTCCGTTGGCTGTAACAAACCTCTCTCTCAGTGAATACGTTAATTTTTTTAAGTCTGCATGAATTCACATCCAGGAGCTAACATTTGTCCCAAAAATCCAGTTTCTGACTGCAAGAGTGGTTTCCAAACATATACATAACCTTACGGACGTCCAGGTGTCGCGGGGCTGAGCTGTTAGTCTGATCGCCTCTCACCTAGGTGAACCAGGCTCAATCCCCGTCCAGGCCGCTCCCGGATCTCCGCAAATGGGAATCTTGCCTGACTATGCCGCTGGTCAGCAGGTTTTCTCGGGGATCTCCCGTTTCCCCCGCCCTTGCATTCCGGCGCTGCTATATTCTCATCTCGCTACATCTCATAGCGGTATCATCCTGCCTAGTTGCCTTAGTCGCGACGCGGTCTCCATTCCCGCCTCGTCCCCTTGGTTCCGACCAACCTTCGATTTGCTTACCTCCACGCCCGCAGGGAAGTCCAAACTTCGGAGTAATGTGCTCATTGCGAAGTAGTTCTTAGTAACGTTAGCAAAGCTCAAGACGACGGATAACCACTATTTTTATGTGCTTTATTTGAGAGTATATTTGATTTTGGGTTAATTTCCGAAACATTCTAAGAACGAGTTCTAAAACTGTATTGTCTATTCACGGTTTCTTTACACTTTTTGAATCAAACTTTTGAAAAATCAACCATGAATTATGTGGTTAGTTATTTCCTAAATATGCAATGAATCACAAGCGTTTTATACTTCTGTTAACATGAAAGTGTCTTATTTTTCGTGAAATTAAAATTTTACCTGTATTTCATTTACTAATTATAAAAATTCATTTACAACAAATATGAAAAACATAACAGCGAGAAAACATGTGTATTGTTAGCACTTACTTAAATAGTTCTCATGCAAAATATAATTACAACTGAGTGCGTACGAATTCGGTGCGTTGTCTTTTTGTGTTATTTTATAGACTTTAATAACCTTAGTTTGCACGAGTTGGAGGAATATCATAGAAGCATAACTTAAGCAGGACTGTATGAAGTAACAGTGAGTGTATTATACACGCAAATGTGGACTGAACATTTATTGATGTAATGCAACTGTATCTTAAGGTATTACGCCGAACGGTTGGTTGGTTGACCTGTACTCTTAAAGTCACAAGTTCACTTAATGCCTACGTCACCTATTCTAGGTGATCCAGTTTGCCATCTCAATCACAAGTTCACATAGAGAGGTTTAAAGTGCTTAATTAGTACTATTGGTAATGGTAGGAATTATTTTTGTTTTATTTTGAGGACATATATTTACTTACATAAAAAAGGTTCGTGAGCTCATAAGCTTGTATGGTGACCGGCTGGGCACCAGTATTCTATTGACCTTTAAAATATATCGATATTCGACGTGAATCATTATCATGTCATGTTTTACTAAGTTTGTTTTTCACATTAACGTCGCCCCTAAATTGCACTGCACACAACATCAGAGCGGTGTTTTTCATTTGATACGTGCATAAATATCTGTAGCTTAGTATTTCAAATTCACTCAAATCTCCAATATGCCGCATGTACTTTGTGAGCGTAAATCTGAGTTACATAATTCACAGGCCAAGATACTTCCGTGCCGTTTTTTTTTGCAAATATTTAAGTACTTTTTAGAGTAAATGCCGTTTAGGAATAATTTTCTATGAGTTATTTAAAAATTAATTGCTCTTAAAGAAAGCCTAGGCGTTAATACATTCATTGCAATAAAAATAGCAACACCTAGCGTGAATTAATTACAAAAGGCGGAATTTGGTATGCAGTAACAGCAAGGGTAATATTGCAACTGACAAGCCGAGTAGAACTGTCACCAGCAAGCGCTAACGCTGCTGCAACCCCGGTGAATTATCGTAGGATGAAGGTGTACGTGCAGTATAATCAAGGCGCGCATCGAGTGAACGTGAGTAACTAGCATGTATGGACAACTTGCGAAGTTTGAGCGAGGACTAATCGTCAGACCACGGAGGGCAAGGTGGTCGTTCCGTAGCACTGGCTGCCACATGGACGATTGCGATCGAACTGGGCGATGTAGTTGGGAGCATTGGGAATTCGAAGGAACACATGTCACGGGAAGGCTCTGGGTGAACCAGAATGACGAAAATAGGAAAGTTTCTTCTTCCGATAGTCGCGAATTCAACCACGAGTGTTTCTTTCCCCCACTCAGAGACATTGCAGCAGCAACAATAGTGGCCCATGTTTCTACGCTTATTATTGCGAGGTGACCTGCTGGAGAGTTTCGTTGTCCCTTACCCATTATCTTTGTTTGAGTTTTTTTTACCGCTGAAGAATAGTGAAAAATCCAGGATTTGACTGAACGTGGATTTCAAGTATATTCGAGTACGGAGGAGCACTGAGCAGCACACAAATCCAAACTTCATCATTGAGTTACATACCGCCAGAACTGGAAGTGTCATGTTAAGGCAAACTATCTCAGTAGATTCTCCGGCGTCATGTGCTTCCGTTCATTGCGATTTTCCAACAGAGTAATATCCGCCAACGTAGAGAACGGGGTTGCCTAGGACTGCCCCCGTGCTGCCTACATACTTTAATGGCCATTTTGGTCTCCAAACCTTTTGCCTATAGAAAGTGTACAGATTCAGCGAACGTGTACAGAGACAGATAGGTTGATAATTTCAGCCAGCAACAGATCTACAGCATCTGGAGCGGCAGTTGCAACAACTGCGGGATGATATTCCACATGATAGTAATATACATCTCTATGACTCCATGCTGGGCTGTATCGCTTTATGCATCTTCACTGTGGATGGCGCAACAATGTTTTAGAGATACCTACTTTTCAACCCAACTGCTTTGCTTGAATAAACAGCCCATTTCTTTTTAAGTAACCAGTTATTTGTTTTTTTTCCCGTTACCTGTGCAAAATTTTATTCAGCTTAGACGTCTCCTGCGTATGGCAATTTTAGCTACATAGGGCATATATGTTATACGTTTTAATACCATACTGTAAACACTTTTAAAAATTTAGAATAATATTTTTTCATGTAGCGGTTGTTGCTACAAAATGCAACAAGTCAGTTTTCTTTTTATTCACATGGCACTAGATCTCTGAACAACAGATCGCTAGGAAGGTGGTTCTCTCTCCTAAACAGCTACTTCTGTGGTATTTTCTCTGTTGTCTCATGGAATTCTGAAGTACACTCAAGGGGAAATGGGATAATTTAGCATACCAGTTCTTTTGGCGATTTGCTACGAGGGGAGATACATTTGTAGATAGATACTTCTCCTAGGAATGGTTAAGCCTGTCGAAAACTCCATCCAAACTGTTGTATTTCTCTAGTCGAGATCTTCCAGATACCAAAATTCTTAGTCAGCATTTGGTAGAATGTGGCTTTGAAATGTTTTCCCTGGAACTATTAGAGCTCGAGTGACACCGAAAGCTGTCAATAAGATGTGATTTACAAGTAATTCTGCTACAGTGCAGACTCCTTGGTATGAGATAGAGATGAATTCACACCACTTGAAGTATAACTGAGCTGTCGGAAGGTACCAATTACTTCTCTTGGAAACTGGTAAGCGAACTAAAATATTCACTGACATCCTTTCAAATTAAGCTGCAGCATTATGAGGTTCCTTTAGAACTTCTAGGACACTACGTTCTGGTAGGGCTAACTGTTTATTTTATAGCTATGAATTTCTACGTCTTCCCATTCTGGTCAATTACATTTTTATTATACTCTACTAAAGGTTACTTACACGAGTAATTAAGGTTGTCGTCCCTGATTATCTTATTGTTGCATGTAGCATACCCTAAATGTATCTCAAAATCTTGAACTCTCATCTTCTATTTAGTGTATGATTCACAGAATTCCACTTTTTTGTCACTCAGGATGGCCTGCACAGCCTTCGAGATTGTGGAATAGCTTACTGTACAGATGAATGCATGTGTGCTTTCTGCAAAGTAATGTTCATGTAGGTGCTGTGTATATGGGACTAGTTAGTTATTGGGTTTTCCCGCATAATGCATCATAATGGATTCATAAAATAGTGAAAAATGTGTGTATGACATGCAAGTTGTGGAAGTGTGATACTGCCTTCACCATGGCCAAAATCTCCCTGCAAGTCACTTAGTAACTTATTTTAGTTTTGTAAATGCTTAGCTCAAAGGTTCCATCCTGAATTTGTGATAACACAGCACAAATATCTATACCATTTGAACATGCATGCAGGACGAAATCGTTCATGTCGCTTTCGAAGCGGAAGTCTGGAGGATGTATTAGGGGATTCTTCAACTTTTCCAAAACGGCTTGACAAAAAAAAGTCCACCGAAATTTATTTTTGCTTCAATTAAATGTTGTAGTTGTTTGGCTACTGTAGCAAACCCATGCAAAGAGAAGTGGTAGTAAATATAAACACAGGATATTTGTTACTTTAGTCTGGTTGGTTGGTAAAGACAAAACTTTCATTGCTTTTGTGTTCTCAGGATCCATTTCTGTGATATGGGTCAACACAAAACTCCACATGAAATTTATTTTCTGTTGGAAGTGATGATACTTCTTGTGGACAAGATTCAAGTTGGCTGCAATCACTTTCTAAAACGCAAAATCGAAAAATTTTAGACGACCTTTAATAATGTTTGTCTGACTACTATGTAGTCTATGTAAACTTGGTATAAAAAGTGGGGATGGTGTTTTTCGTCAGGCTTCCCAAGGTAGAAGGTGTATTGCAAAGCCAAATGTGCATAAACCTGAACTGTCAGGTTTCTTTTCCTTGCACACAGGAGAAACTCTTCTTTCAATCCTCTAGGACACTTTATATTGTCAGTCCCACTCTTCATCATCAAGTTCGAGTACCCTCACTTTTCATGGATGGGGGTTGATGTTGCAGCCCATATTTTTATTCTTTGTACTTTTTCGTTTAATAATGCAGTATCATAACCCTCAGACGTTTATCGTTCATTCTGGCTGTGTTACCAGCAAAAAACCTCTGATTCAACTACATTTTCAAGGGCGGTTTTCACCCCTTCGGAATAGACTTAGGCTATATGTTGTGTATATATTTGCAACCTATTTTTTGATGAGGAATAATCTCAAGAAGTTGATCTGTACAGTTTATATCCACCCTGCATTAAACAAAATTTAGTTTCAAGGACTCTAATTAACCAACTTATAATTTTACAGTTCCGAATTTGTTAATGATAGTCCTCAATGTTCGCCTGGAGCATGTCGGACACCCTCTGCAGTTGTTTCGCACTAGTAATTAGCCAGTCCCACACAGGTAAAGCTGCTGCCATACACCTATATTTACACAAACACAGTTTGCAAAATTTATCACGTTGATTTTATTCAGGGGCCAGATTCAGTGGGTTGTGGTTAGCTTAGTGTATTCGGCTGTGACAACTTCGTGCGAATTCCTAACTGCATTAGCAAGACCGAAGTTCTGATGTGCAGAATGTTATGTCTCGGCAGGTCTTTGAATGTCTGTGCAAGTTTTCGTCAACTGTGAACAGCGCCCAATACGTGAGCTCATGTAAAACATTTGACATTAATCTTTTTATTCATATCATCGATTAGTGTAGCTGAAATCGATAACTTTGCGACAAAAAAAGGCACTGTTTAGCTGATGACACTACTGAAGATGCAATTGTTGCAGTCGGAAAATTTCATGGCACAAATATTGCTTCTGGTTTTTTAACGCCAAGCAAAACGCTAGCACTAATTAAGACGCTGATGTTAAATCTGGTAAAGTCGAAAAGAATGACGATAACACGGACAACGACACAATTGAAGAAGATGAAACCTCAGCCGATATTGATAGCTCCACCACCATAAAGAACTTCATCAAAATCAGAGTAAGGCTAACCGCTTTTCACAACTTCTACCAACGAACACAGAATCGTACAGGAAGCTGCCAGTTTATAGACCCACAAAAATAAACACCAGCCAATTAAATGACGACTGTTGTCAACGAACAGATTGCAAGTGTTATTATGTCTTGCAGACGGAACAACCAATCAGGTGACAGCATTATTGCATCGCGTGAAATTTTTCGACACCTTAACTGATTCGCCCGAGTTACTCAGTTTTATAAATACGTCTCTCGGTATTCTTAAGCTCTCACACTGAAATACTACTACGAACTTACAGAGAGTAACATATCAGATTGATTTTGGCACTAAAAATTGAAGTGTATTCATTTTTACATTTAAGATTAAATATGGTGTTCAAATGTGGTAGTTTATAAAACATTTTTAGACATTTGTTAAATTTTTTGCTTTAAATTAATTAAAAATATTATTAAACTTCTACTACACGAAACACACATGCAAACCCACACTCACAAAAAAGTAATAATAATGTACGAAAACCTATGAAAGTAATTTTCTTAAACATATTCACTTTATAAAAAATAAAACTACGATGGTGGTCCACCTGTAAAACACGAAACCATTCTGGTAGTGGCAAATAGAGCGCCTTGTGTACTGCTACAAGGACTACAGTTTCACGGTATGATGCACTGATGTCCCGGAGAGTAAGAGTAGCCGGCGATGGGAAGCCCATGGCTTAGTCACCGCGATGTAGCTCAGGCTCTTGTTTAACTTCTGCCTGGCAATGCCGACCTCGACCACAGCCAGACGCCTGGAAGCTGCCTCGGTGACGTTCGCTGCCGGACGACGAAGTCGGTGGTGAAGCTTCGCTGATGACGCAGTCTTCAGATGGCGCGGTGTCATCAGTTATCGTGACACATAACGGGGAAGTATTCCTGCCACCTTGGATCTACGTATTTTCATCCATTACTTAATCTCCAGATTCAATAAAAAAAAAAAAACTTGGCCAGATACTAGGAAAATCTTAGTAGTTATTTCGAAATACAGCTTATTGTCTTCTATTTTCTCGCTTCACACCTGTAATTAAAATTTAAAAAATTCCCTTTATTTAATAATTTCAGTTCCACATGTGAAAGTATCGATTTAACTGAAACAGTACAAACATAAAAATTCTGTTAATTGGTCCTGTGCGTGGTGTGAATCGTTGATTTTTAATGGCTGGTCATGAAGTTCGATTAATAATATTTGTAAAAATAATCAAAAATGGAAGGGTCACAACCTTCTTAATGAGCGTACGTTGACGATATGTTCTTCGGCATTTGTAAGTCTGTGTTGAAATTGCAGCACGTCGTAACCGACTGTGTTGCAGACTGCCAAGTGCTGTCAAGGGCGTGACTTTTTCCGCACACAGAACAAAGGGAACCACAGTTTGAAGCACGTGAAAGGCTGTACAATTTCCATTATCGCAAACAGTTTACATCTTCCTAGATAGGTGCTCGCGTTCTGTCATATTGGGTCTTAACCCATTATCTATTATATCTCACCGTAAGACTGTAACACCTGAAAACTTTCACGGCCACCGAGAATACTTGAAAAGTTTCATTTCGTTACAATGTGTTATTTTTCTACTTAAATATGAAAAAAATTAGTAAACCGTGTAGCTAAAACTTTTTTGTATGACGTAAAAAGGTTTTCTTGTAAAAATTGTAATACATATTTAGTAGTATAGCATATTATAGGCTTGTATTCCAATGTACATAGTTGATAAGTGGAATTAAGTATATTTTCATTGTAATCTGGGAAAAAAATTTATGAATAAATAAGACAGAAGTGGAAAACCGTTACACCAGTCTACAAATAACTTGTGGTAAACCAAAGTATTTGGAAACCATAGCACAAAAAAAAGTCGTTGCCATAGGCTGTTCGCCTTTGAGTATTTTTTAAAACGCGAAACAGGATTTAATTTCCTGCTGTTTTTGTTATCTTTCCCCTCCATATGTAAAACTAACATTGCCATCAATCTAATCATGTTAATCGCGCGTACTTCATTGTGACTGTGACATAGTTACGGGTGTAAATGTGTAAACTATATGATAGTTCTTACACTTGTGGATACATGAAACACACTGAATGAAACAAATTCATTGTCCACTAATTTAATCTTTACACTTTTAATACAACGCAAATGCATGGACCTACAATATATTTTTTTATAAAACGTTGCCAACAGTTGGAGCTTGCTAATATGTGACAAAGTATTTTTTTTAAAATTATTGATAAAAGTAGTTAATTAATCGCGAACCACCTTTATTAAACACCTGTAAAATAATAAAAAAAATGCTTACTTAAAAAATGAAAATAAGCGGGAGTGAACTATGTATATTTTGCTCTGTTATGTGTTTAAATAAAATGTAGGTTGATAATTGTTTCGAGCGTTCCACCGTAGAGGTGATTGTGCACTCGCAAATACAACCACGAGATTAGCAAAATTTCTGTAAAATTACAGAAGAGTACAAGAAAATATACCCGGAAGTCCTTTTAACATTAAGAACACCCCATTTTCTCGATAACGAACTTCCCTCAAATTTCACGCAATTTTCTGTCATTTCACATAATTTTCCGTAAATTAAGTTGTTTCCTTTCCAATTCTTCAAGGCTTAAGTGGGACAACAACAAGAAAAAGTTTTACTTCATTTGAGCTTATTTTGCACTGTGTATATAAAATTTAATTTTATTTTATGAAGTGGGATTTGACCACAAACCAAAATGTGACAGGTAAATTGCTACAACAACTCGTCTGCAATATTCACGCCAAGCACCACAGTGTAGAATCATTTACTGTTTACTGCCACTCGTGACTATTCTTAAGTTATCTCGTTTCTTTTATGTATTTGAGGCGCTAAATTCTGATGTTCGTAGGATTGGGAGTAAAGTGCACGAATATATTATCTACAGGAACGATAATTTAATGTCTACACAAGCGAAATTCGCATCGCATGACCTCGAAATTGTTCGTCCCCTGAAATCCAAAGCTTTAGAGAATACGGGGAGGTTCCATATTTTATAGTTGCAAAGTTTTGTTCCAAATTTTTCGTCGTTACGGCCACGGTAACTGCAAATTTGCGTAAAATGTTTTGTGAATAGTAGCATAATGGTACACAGTCAAGCTTAATTGGCATGTTTAGCAAATTATGAGCAAAATAAATAATTGAATTTGGTGACAGATTTGTTTAATTTAAGGGCATTGTGTGCTGCTCTCCTAAAATGTAGCTTAGAACATGATTTCCTCTTTGGCAATATTGACAAGCGTTTTAAAACACGTATTATGCTAAATGTATCCAGCTTGAGTTGCAAAACAAATATCCAAAAGTATTAACACGTGCCTTCCTACTTCTACCAGGTTAGCTACAAATCAGAGATATTACGTGTCTGTGATTTTGTGCGAGTGTGTACATGCGACTGTGACGCAACAATTCACAAGGTCGAGGGCAAAAGGCACACAAAGGAACATTCTCTTTCTCGATTAGATGTGCACGCTTCGCTTTGTCCAAAGCATATGAACACTATCTTGTTAACGTGTGCTCAGCAAAAACTTGCAACTTGTTGTAAGAAAATCGGGTAGACTACGCATGCGACATGCGCAGGAGCCATTCTCCGTGTTCCAAAATTGAACTGCTCTTCTGACAATAGCCCTACCAAATGCAACGCTGATATGATTTGAGGTAAGAACATTGTTTATAAAACTAAGTGCCATGAGATGTTTTTACACGTCCTGTAATATATTTTTAACGTAACAAGAATATTTTCGTGTTGCAGTCCATTCACAGTTACTTAGAATTTTTCTGAAACCCTGCTAAAGTTCTACTTTCAAGCTATTCCTCCGCCTAATGAAAACAAACTTAACTAAGTCTAGAAAATTACACCAATGGCACAACGCGCCACATTGTTGCGCACTCAGTTTAAAAATAATTTGCGTGAGAACTACTTCTTACTAAGCATTACCAACACACCTATTTTCTCTCTTTCTATTAATATTAATAAATATAAATAAAATATAATTACTAATCGATACGATAAGTAAAAGGTAAATTTAAAGACGAATAAGATATTTGTATGTTAACGGAAGTATAGAACGCTTGTAGCACATGAAATATTCAGGAAGCAACCAAACACGTCATCCATGGAGTGATTTTTACAAAGGTTCGTTTCAAAAACTGTGAAGATACTGCTAATATACTATAGTTGAAGTATTTGATTCTTGTAAAAGTTTGGGTCTGTTAAAAATTCAAATGCAAACAAACACGTTCATATCTGTTGACCACGTGTCTGTGACATCTGTAATGCCGATAGTCGAGTCAAAGTAGCGGACGCGCGCACAAAACTGGAGTCAGTCACCTCCATATTTTATAGGTTATGATACATAATACTTTTGCAGACAAGCAGTTCCGTCAGTGTCAGCTTCTTCTACGAAAGCGTCTTCCTGACGTATCACACCTAATTTCAGTTTTTTCCAACCGCTCGCAAAGAACTATTGATAGTCAACATATGAAATAAATATCCATGCAGTTTCACTAATTAATTTTGCTTACATGCTCCCAGTAAAGTAGGTAGCGGTGCAGGAATCCTAGTTCGACGCCTTAAGTCACTAATAAAAGTATGATTGAATTTGTGGACACCAAATTTATTTAGTTAAGACATGTATGCTAATGGTTTGGAATATTAGTAACATTATTATGTTTCTAAGAATTTTAAAATTTAGCTTGATCTGGTCTGTCGCAATGTAAATTTTATACATTGCGGAAGTATTTTAAATATATGGGTAGAAAAGCAGATCCTAAGCAGACATTTTAAAATTGCTCAATAATCGGAGAAGAGCCTATAAGCCTATGTTAATATTTTTATATGCAATTTTTTTTTGTAAGCATGGGAGCATTTTTATAAGTCGATATGTACGTCTTACGGTTACGTTACGCGGAGTTGTTGGGAAATCCCGATTTTTTAACGGGGACCGAACCACTTGAACACACGCTGCGTGCTCGGCAATTTTCCAGTCACGTCGAGAATAGAGTTGGATGTTTCGGCTGTCCCACATGCCATCACACGGATTTACACTTTCGCACATCACGTCGAACAGACGGAGCAGATAGCACCAACAGCCAATCAGAGAGCGTCTCACAGCTTCCGCATTATCCGCCTGATCTCTACACCGGGTAAGTTGACCCAAACTCAACTTCTTGCCACGCCTGTCACGACGATATTACCCACAATTTAGTGCGTGACGACCAAGGCAAACAAAATGGCTGCAGTCGAAGATGATGTATTATACTCTCGTAGTGTTCGAATCGGCACTTTTTGTTAACGAAATGGTTACGTGACCCGTTTTTCTACAAAATATATGACGTATTTCTGTATTTTGTAATTTACCTTTTGCGATTTGACAGCTTCGAAACTGACAAATTACAAAATACAGATTACTAAACGGCCGCCATATTAGTTTTGCCTGTTTGAAACGTTAAAAATATACACATAGGCGATGTTGGAATAAACAAACGTGTATTGTTCTCACATTTTACAAAACAAGTTGCTGAAATATTCTTGAAATAGGTATTTTCTCATGAAACAATATTTGTTAAGTAACAAAATCGTATNCAAAACAAGTTGCTGAAATATTCTTGAAATAGGTATTTTCTCATGAAACAATATTTGTTAAGTAACAAAATCGTATCAAATTTGTTTAATTTTGTTAATTGTACACTTTAAACTGCTTTCTAACCACTTTCGGGAATAATTAGTGTTAATTTAAAGACTTCGTGGACTATCAATTTTGCAATCATGATAACAAAAAAAAAATGGCAGCATGGCGTGCTTAACAGTTGAGTGTCATGTTGTTCCGAATAAAACTTACTAAACTCCAAATATAAATTACGAAAAACGAAACCTGAAATGAATTATAACACGGCCTCAGTTTGCGAAGCTTTCAGTTCTGCCAGGGTGCACGGGTGACGCGTGCGTACCCTTACTTAAGTGTTACAGTTGTTCAGTCATTCTAAACGTATAATGTGTAGTTTACGAAAAAAATATTCTAGTGTACAAGGCCACATAGCCGTAAGGGGTAGAACTACTTCGAAATAAATTTGTGTGTTCAAAACGGAGCCTTCACTCACGCTGATGGTATATACTTCCTGTTTGCATTTAACTACTTATTTAATATATGAAATCAGTTGTTTCTTACAATCTGAAGGTAAATTTTCATAACTACCAGGTTACGGAACGGAATACAATAACACGAAAAGTGTAAAGTTACTCGTACATTTATGCGAATTTATATGGTGCAGCTGTAAAGGATGTAATACTGACGGTATGGTTATTGTGTAAATCAGTGAAAAATGTACGGAAATTGTGTATTTACAATTACAGTGAATCGGGGTTTTTCTCTTGTGTTAGTAAAATAAGACATATACACTGCCGTGAACTTACATTTGCAATGTCTGTGTAAATTAACTTGTAGGGAAAAAAACACGTATATGTTATATTTTGTTTTCTGCTCCATGTTAATAGTAATTTGACACCAGTATCTGTAAAGTATTAGTACAGTGCACATGCCATTTAACTAATTTTTAGGATAAATATATATGGACGCAAAGTGAGTAACAAACATTGACATTTGTAGGTGTGAAAATACACCGACTTCTGTAGAGATTCTGCTGCCACAAACATTTGTGTAAAATTGCACAAAATTTTGTTTTCAGTGTAGTTCCTTGAATTTTCTTGCAGTTTCTACTGTGCTACTTATAGGAGGCTGCCACATAAAGTATATAATATAGATCGACTCCTTTAGAAGATATTAATGCTTAAAGAGCCCATTAGCACAGATCATACTCTGTTGATATATCCTAAAAATTATAGTAATACATATATTTACACATGCGCAAAAAGCATTACACGTAAAACAACAGTATCGTCAAACTGAAATATAAACAATGTGCGCACAAAAGAAACTTGGTGTGTAACAGGTTGCGTCTTTATATATTTTTTTCATTATTTAAATTCATTTATGCGGGGTTGTCTTGTAAAAATAAGGCTTTTGTGACATTCACAAGGTTATGATTCGGTAATTTTGATGTGCTGAAAACCAATCCATGATTGACATTTCATTTGTTTCATGCTTTAAAGTTTTTAAATATTTACTGCAAAACAATTTTGGCAAATGCAGTTACTTGTATTTTATAAAATAATTTCAGCGGTAAGTTTTGCGACGTTTGCAGTTCTTACACATTTCCAGACAATGAGTGGTAAATTTTAAACACTGGCCATAATATATATCAACAATATTATTGTTGTTCTGCTCCTAATTCAAAGATCTATACCACNAAATTTTAAACACTGGCCATAATATATATCAACAATATTATTGTTGTTCTGCTCCTAATTCAAAGATCTATACCACCCACATGTACAGCTGAGAACAGTAAGTCGTATAGGTAAATAATTTAGATTTATATTTTCGTGAATAAATTGCAACTTCTCTTTGTCGGTGGAATTTAGATACATGCTATATGCATNTAATTTAGATTTATATTTTCGTGAATAAATTGCAACTTCTCTTTGTCGGTGGAATTTAGATACATGCTATATGCATACATGTAGGCTATACTCACATATACTCGAATATACAAGGTACGTCCCTACAGAACGATCCTGAACTCCAAATAAAAAGCGGTTAGACTACTCGCCTCCCACCAATTAGAAACAGGTTCGATTCCCGGCCGGGTCAGTCCCGGGTATTCGTAAGTGGGAATCGTGCCGGACGATGCCGTTAATCGGCGGGTTTTCTCAGGGAACTCCCTTTTACCTCGCACTTGCATTCTGGCGCTTCTACATTCTCACCTTTCACCCTCATCGGCTCTCAAAACATCGTTGTAAAGAGCCGCCCAAATCTCTCCACTCAACTCAAATCCAAAAACAAACCCTGTGAGATTATTCGTTATGGAAAATGGGGCAGAAAACATAATACGACCTATGATCTAATGTGATTGATAATTGGGGATTAAAATTAGTTATTTGTTAAATGTTTGAAACTACGTGGGAAGAAAAAAATTCGCGAATAGTTTTAGCCTGTGAACATTTGGTGGGTGATAATATCGCCATCATTAAAAAACTCTGTGGCACCCATGGGCGTTTATTAATTGTTATGTTTTGTCATCGTTTGTAAGTAAAAACTTACTTATTCATTGATATCATATTTACTTGTATTGTTGTAACGATATTTCATTCTAACCCTCCCTACTAATCTGCGGGCGACATTGATATTTATATTCGTTTCAAAATAAATTAACCTATTTTGAAGTAATTGGCATATACATATACTATAAATTTATCTTATAAATGGAAGCACACTTTCATTGACAAAATTATTATTTAATGCTTTTGTGTATATAGCGAATTTTTATTTGGTTTAATTTATGTTATTTTTCTTTTCTTCTCATAATCAGTTACGACAATGGAGACAGTCCAAAAAATATCTTAGTCTTTATTTAAACTACACCATTGTCATGAGACTTCAATAACATTATGTCATGCCTTAAAGACGGAATATTTCAAACATAGTCTATCCACACTACTTCGTTAACAGACGAATATAAAAACAGTTTACGATGCTTTGTCTCGGTTATACGGTAAGGAACTCGAAGAGAACTTTGACGGAGTTTTAATTTGACTTCTTGTCCATGCTTTCGTTTATTTTATAGGCGCTCTAATAAGTAGGCGCGAAATACTTCGTTATCTTTCTTACGTTGATAGAAAATAACCTTGGCTATTCCTGCAGTGTTCTACAATTTGCATTTACCTCCCGGACATAACAGTAATTCTCGTGGTCTTAAGGTCCTCCATCGAGCGTGGAAATTTCTCTGGTGTAATTTTATCTGCAGACGTTGCCGAACTTAATACAGTTTTTTAGCTCGTGGTAGATGACGGGACATTTGGAGAAGGCGGATATATTAGTAAGTATTTACTGAATTTTTCGTTACAGTTTCGGATCGGTTTCATTACGTCAAGGGGCCACAGCCACTCTACGATTGCTGCATTAATCTACGCTTTTGAGGAGTCACTAACCAGAGTGGATAAAGCTGTTGTCACTTGTGTCACGAATATTCAAGAATACTTAACGCAATAGTTTAGTTGAACATCTTAGCGACGTCTCATAGGCACGGATCATTCCCGAAGTTTCTGGTCCAAGAAACAGACACAGCCTTCAATTTCTCTGATTTTCGAGATAAAGTCTCTAAGAACGATACAGGCAGTGCCTATCAAAGTCTAAAATACTTAAAACAAACCACCCATCGTGTTTCTTGTGTTATTTGTTTATCGTTACAGCTTCACGGAGAATTTTATCCGTAGTAATTCACTACAGCGGCCGTAATGATCTTTGTTAAAACTACCATAACTATAGTCTTAAAGGCCGTTTATTAACGTAGGTTCAAATATTTCGCTCATCTTTTCACACATTTCATTTAAAACTCACCCTATTGTTGACATTTAGTTGTATATTTGTTGCGTGTCTATAAGCTAGTATTTTATTGAAAGTGCCTGTTTTAGTGAGAAAATACACTGGTGACTGCCGGAAAAGTAAGACTGTTGGATACTCCCACAATTCTTCTTTATTGAGCCATCCACTGTGCTCACCAAAAACACAACGCAATACATTTCTGTGTCACCGGAGGCAGAACTCATGTCATTTTAGTTATGCACTTGAAAATGTAAGCGTAGAGATGTGCGGAGAAAATAAGTTAGAGATAATTCGTGTCCTCAGATAATTAATGGTTTATTAAATGATTTGTCAAATTTTTTAAATTTAGAAAATATGAAAAAATAAAGGATTCTTTGGTCACATCGTACATTTCCTCTTATCAGAACGCACAATTCTTCAACCTCTTCTCTAAAAGTCTTACAAAAACATCATTATTTAATTTTAATACACACATCAGGACTTCAAACTTTAATAACTCTATATTAATTATGTTACTCAAATTGGTGCTGCCATATACATTTGCCACTTGAAGGATGTATTATATTTGTTACGCTCTATTTTTAAAATAAATTCAAAACAACTAGATATCGACAAAAACCTGCCACGTTCAGATAAACAGGACATTTACCTTAACGTAAGAGTAAATAAGATGAGCATCATTTCTGAATTTTTTTTTCCATTAGTGGAACAGAACAGACGAACAACTATTATTGTACAGGTATATCAACCGAAAAAATTAATCATGGCCATTATTTTGATGGCAAAGTAAAAATAATAGTGATGCAAAAAATTAGAATGTTTTAAAACAGCTACGTACCAGAGATCATGGCTCTCCGAGATATTAGCTGTGTAAATCATGTTGTGTCATTCCGGTTCTACGACGGGCATATTGGTTAACGGTGTTCTCGACCAGCTGAGTAAGNGGTGTAAATCATGTTGTGTCATTCCGGTTCTACGACGGGCATATTGGTTAACGGTGTTCTCGACCAGCTGAGAAAGGCATTCTGCCCATTTCGGACCGAAAAGAGATACATCAATACTTGTCAAGGCAAACACATTGTTTATTGTAAAAAGAAAAGTTGAGTTGAAGTATTTGTTTGGCTCTTCAGTGCCCATTGGGGTGATGTGCGATGAATGTGGAGCAGTGGTAGAGTGAAAAGGCGAGGGAAACGGAGCAGTCTTGAGAAAAATTCGCCAGCCTACGGCAACGTCCGCCACGTTTCCTACATGCGAAAATACAGCGTGATGCCACCGGTAATCGGGCCAGTATCGCTCTCTTGAAGGAAATATCCAACCCCTGTCGAAGGTGCGACAAGTCACTCTAATGAAGGGAAGTACTATGTTACTGGTAACGTCCAGCCACCATGCGTCACACACAGTCTGTGCAAAATATTCCATTTTTTCGGACATTCTCACTGATGACCTAAAAATGGTGACAGGTGTAGCACCACAGACTGCGAAGATCGACGTCGATGACGAGGCGGAAACGACGGAAAAAAGGTACCACGAGGACGAATTGCTGGCGAAGAAGTTTATGATTGTAATTTGAAAGATGATAATTTTACTAACATGAGCTTATGCACAAAATAATTGTTCGGAGACAATGGTTCAAACCATTTAATCTGATTCGGCAGTACTTCGCATCTTACATGACTCTCAAGAATGCTGTGGGTTGCAGAGTGTATTATTCTGATGGTAAATGTTTCCTTTGTGCTGAGTAAATACGATTTCAACCCGGCGAAGTTCTCAAGTTGAAGAACACTTGATAGGGACAGCCGAGAAAAATAAGAATGCGTTTAACGAAGCCATACACATCTTCTGGAACACCTTGCGGAAGTAAAAAAAAAAATTACCTTTTACATTTGCAGTACCAGGATAACCGACTAGAGAGTACTAATTACGGTTACTGATGTAATGAAACCATCAACATTCTCAGTTGTCTGTCAAGTGGGCTTGTCGCGACATGCGGTTATGGACTGAACCACATAAACACCATACCAACTTCAAAGAACTGTTTTCTGACGACAAGAACGAAATGATGGAATACTGACACATGTTACTTCGTAAAGAGCTGAAACTTATTACGATGCCAACGAAATAATTTATGCACTCGAAAAATTAAAGGCTAGTTAACAGCGTAGAATGATCAAATCGGAAATTGTTCTTAAGCTTTATGCAAGTACAGAATGAAAAGTTGGAATGTGCCGAGTAGAAGACTTTTGTCTGTTAAAAAGGTTTACTTGGGCTTAATTCTTATGTAATATTTCTACTTATTCGGTAACCTGAAAAATAACCATGTGGTTGACTTTCGGATAAGAAGCTCGTTAATATTATTATTTGTGGACGTATTTTTTGAGGTTACAAGTGTGTTCGTGGTATGATTGAGTTGTGTTTGAGGCATGCTTGTGATATACTTGTGGTATGTCAGTATCATTCTTGATAAGGGTTACGTGTGTTAAGCAGTAAACTGATTAATAAATCGAGTCGAAAACTACAATGTGAGTTATGACTTTGAACGAGCTGTTTGAGTCTTGGTTTTTCTTGTCATCGAATAGCATGCCAATTAATTCGAACAATTTTTTAATGATTGGTAAATTATTTAATCTCATACGTTTTCGTAGTCTTGGAGTTAGTGTTCGTTTACCTTAAATTTGTGCTCCAGTGATNGTAAATTATTTAATCTCATACGTTTTCGTAGTCTTGGAGTTAGTGTTCGTTTACCTTAAATTTGTGCTCCAGTGATATCCGTTTACATTTATAAACAAATAATTAACAGCTGATGGTATATAAATAATTTCCCTACTCTTAAGAAAAAAACTGTAAAAACATAGCAGTCATACTACTTAAGCCATGAAGCTACCTGTCCAATATAGTAGCTACTATAGTAGCCTCTAGTACTTCGGAAATAATAAACCAAAATGAAACGAAATTAAAAGAAAGTATCACTTAAATATGTGTTAAGACGAAAATTTTTAACTCAGTACGATAACTCTGCTCAGGGAAATTAATGTGAAAGTCGAGTGACTTATTTGACTAAGAAATAGGCACAGATAAATGTTATTTATATATGTATATATAACAAAGAGAGAGATTTTCATCAAATTCTGTTGTAGTATTTATATGATTTCACTATATATTAAGGATATGTCTGAAACTGAGCGAAAATAGCGATGTTAAGACTCAGTATAAAATATGACTGAAATAAAGTATTTACATCGATGACTAAGTATAAAATGATTATTCTTAGCGAGACTGACTCGAGAAGCCTCTCACGCTTTCAGGCACGCAATAAGTAATGTTTTATTTTTCATTGCCATGCATAGTCTCGTTCAATGGCGATACAGCTTGTGTGAAGGAGGATTTGGTTAATGTTGCGAATTTTAGCATGTTACTAAACATCGTACTGTGAACATAGAGTACAGATTCTACGACAAAATATTGTAAAGTTAACTATTAACAAAATTTCCTCTAGCTTGAATTCGAAAACCACATTTCACCCTGGAGAAAATAACACAATTTCATAAAAGTGAATTTTAATAATCTCCTTTTAATAATTTCTTTAATAATTTTCTTTGAGAATACATTTAGTTATCCGATTTCAAAATTATTATCGAAATTCGTTATGACAGCTGTACAGCTAGATTATTAGAGAATAAACCAAATAAATAAATCTCGTGAATTTACACCCAAATTTTATTGATAATTTTTTTATTTTAGTTTAAGGTACTTGAAGGGACCCAGTCAACATCGCTAGAAAGTCAAAGTCAACGAAAAACAATTTTTCCGAAATCTTAAATCCCCAGAATGGTTCTATTCCACACTAAATGAACCACGCCTAGTTCACGTGTCTCGGTTTGAGTAACGCTGAATTTTCACATTTGCTATCACACAATATAATTGTAAACTCGATTTAGCTCCAGAAACAAACGTTTAACCGAGAATTCGTTACTTGAAGTAGNCAATTTAGCTCCAGAAACAAACGTTTAACCGAGAATTCGTTACTTGAAGTAGTATTTAATACTTTTGTGCAACGAGACTGGGAAGTTTATACCAAGAAAGAACGCCGGTACTTGCTCGGAACGGGGATGAATTACCTACCACTTTTGAAAAACCATCTTCAGCGGAGCTGGNACGCCTAGTTCACGTGTCTCGGTTTGAGTAACGCTGAATTTTCACATTTGCTATCACACAATATAATTGTAAACTCGATTTAGCTCCAGAAACAAACGTTTAACCGAGAATTCGTTACTTGAAGTAGTATTTAATTCTTTTGTGCAACGAGACTGGGAAGTTTATACCAAGAAAGAACGCCGGTACTTGCTCGGAACGGTGATGAATTACCTACTACTATTGAAAAACCATCTTCAGCGGAGCTGGCCGAGATCAAAACTAAATTATTCCGAAAGCAACACAGGCATGCTACCTTAAGTATATACATGCTTCCTGAAAGGCGCCGTCTTACCATGCCATGTACATGGGCTAGAGAGTGTTCATTATGAACGATATGCTAATTAATAGTGAAGAACTGAAGCAGTGTGACATCTCGATATTTTTTTACCCTGCCCGCACTATTTACAGTTACTAAAAACAAAGTATTATGTATCCTTTAACTTGTTTTAAATAACTTTTAGAAACTTAATGTGTTGTAAAAATATAAATGTTGTTTTCTATTCGTTAAATAATAATACAATGATCACTTAGAAATATAATTTTTTGAGCGTTACGAGCTTTTGTAAAACCGTATGAACCAGGATTCGTTGGAAACCATATTTTATAACTGAATCACTCAACCTAAATTGCATAGACTTTTACAAACTGAATTGGAAGCTTTCTATTTTCTGCTGTAGATTTTCGGTGTCTACGTCTTAACGCGTTTAATACAGACAGAGCGATGCACTACACTATAAAGTTGAATCAGTGATTTCAATCAGTAAAATTATTTTACCAAATCTTCAATTAGTGAACTGATTCCTACTGGTGAATCAGTGAAACTAACTGAAATATACTGCCAGGCCAGCGCAAATTACCAGGGATTAACATAAATCACTATTTAATAAGTGAATACCACCAACTAAATTGATCAATATAATTTTACTGATACAAGTGGATCAGTTTAAANATCACTATTTAA
The DNA here is from genome assembly GCA_002778355.1 of Clitarchus hookeri. NCBI lineage: Eukaryota > Metazoa > Arthropoda > Insecta > Phasmatodea > Phasmatidae > Clitarchus > Clitarchus hookeri. The sequence goes on along the minus strand of NQII01007839.1, from coordinate 25,335 downwards.
TAAGTGAATACCACCAACTAAATTGATCAATATAATTTTACTGATACAAGTGGATCAGTTTAAATGAACCTACTACCAAATTCGCTTATTCGAAGCAATTTTAACTATTTCGATTTTAAATTTACGAAAGCATGTAAAGAAATCAGTCATTAAACGTATTTTATTTTGAACCTCACATTGGTTATTAATTAATAGAGTCGGTTTTATAAAGAAGTTTGTTAGTCCTGTAACTTGTACTGACTTAGCACTTAAGTCCGTTCTCTTTTCCAAGGCTGAACTAGAATATAGCGAAGAAACGTGAAAAAAAACTGCAGGGCAAGCCAGCTGCAAATGTAAAACAGCCCTCTCATGACACACTACATAACAAGAAAAACTGCTCTGAAGTGACCTAGCGGATAAAAAAACGGAAAATCTCCCATGTTGGTGACAGTTTATACCAGATTCAATGCCCAATAATTGCAAATTCAATTCACATTCTACCAAAGATTCCGAGACAGTAGCCTTGGGTGAAGCATTAAGTATTCGTCGCGCTACACACAACACTGATTCTTAATAATGGAGACAGTTTCAAACAACGACCAAATACCGATAATAACAAAGCACTGCTTTATGCAATATTTACTCAGAAATTTATAAACACCTCTGCACTTTGAATAAGTATGAATCAATTAAAAATATATTAAGCTATCAAACCAACTACACTTCGTTATATTTTTTATGTCCGATGAAAATTTGTACAGTTACTGTTAAATACGTATTTTCATTGCAGACGTAAACTGCTAGTATTTCCTAGGAATTCTAGTAAAAACTAATTATTTTTTAACACAATATCACTTAATTATGTTCGGTAAGGATACTTATCTATAAGGTGTTTACACTATTATTGATAAGGTTTAAATAAAAATAGTGATACCCAAGCAGTAAAGTGTTCACATAATTGTACCTATACAGAAAAGTGTACTTTAATATCTTCTATGACAAATTTATAATTACTGTGGCAAAAAACTTAAAAATAAATTAACTTAATTAAAATACAAATTTAAATATCATTGTCGACCGCAGATCAAATCAAAACGGTATGTTAGTGCATAAGCAATATTTTACAAATGATAACAAAACATTAAATATATCCTTAGTATCTGNATCACTATTTAATAAGTGAATACCACCAACTAAATTGATCAATATAATTTAACTGATACAAGTGGATCAGTTTAAACGAACCTACTACCAAATTCGCTTATTAGAAGCAATTTTAACTATTTCGATTTAAAATTTACGAAAGCATGTAAAGAAATCAGTTATTAAACGTATTTTATTTTGAACCTCACATTGGTTATTAATTAATAGAGTCGGTTTTATAAAGAAGTTTGTTAGTCCTGTAACTTGTACTGGCTTAGCACTTAAGTCCGTTCTCTTTTCCAAGGCTGAACTAGAATATAGCGAAGAAACGTGAAAAAAAACTGCAGGGCAAGCCAGCTGCAAATGTAAAACAGCCCTCTCATGACACACTACATAACAAGAAAAACTGCTCTGAAGTGACCTAGCGGATAAAAAAACGGAAAATCTCCCATGTTGGTGACAGTTTATACCAGATTCAATGCCCAATAATTGCAAATTCAATTCACATTCTACCAAAGATTCCGAGACAGTAGCCTTGGGTGAAGCATTAAGTATTCGTCGCGCTACACACAACACTGATTCTTAATAATGGAGACAGTTTCAAACAACGACCAAATACCGATAATAACAAAGCACTGCTTTATGCAATATTTACTCAGAAATTTATAAACACCTCTGCACTTTGAATAAGTATGAATCAATTAAAAATATATTAGGCTATCAAACCAACTACACTTCGTTATATTTTTTATGTCCGATGAAAATTTGTACAGTTACTGTTAAATACGTCTTTTCATTGCAGACGTAAACTGCTAGTATTTCCTAGGAATTCTAGTAAAAACTAATTATTTTTTAACACAATATCACTTAATTATGTTCGGTAAGGATACTTATCTATAAGGTGTTTACACTATTATTGACAAGGTTTAAGTAAAAATAGTGATACCCAAGCAGTAAAGTGTTCACATAAATGTACCTATACAGAAAAGTGTACTTTAATATCTTCTATGACAAATTTAAAATTACTGTGGCAAAAAACGTAAAAATAAATTAACTTAATTAAAATACGAATTTAAATATCATTGTCGACCGCAGATCATATCAAAACGGTATGTTAGTGCATAAGCAATATTTTACAAATGATAACAAAACATTAAATATATCCTTAGTATCTGTACAAATATCAAAAAACCTATACAACATTCACTACAAGTTCAATAGTTTATATAAAAATTTTATTTCGATGCAGGGAAAAACTTAAAAGTTTATAGAATAATCAAAAATATTGGCATACTGTAAATACAAAATTTTAAAAGTCAGTTACACTACCGGGTGTCTTTTGTTTTTTATTGATGTTGGAAATAAAATCAGATCCCGATAAGTTATGCACTTAGTATCCATAAAATTAAACCGGTTTTTACTTTAAAACCAAAACATTGTAGTTAGCGAAAGGCTGCTTTCTGATAATTCATTTAATAAGCTGTTGCTTACTGACATGTATATACTGATAACGATCCGCCTGAACTGTGGAATCTACTAGGAATATGAAGTGATAGCACCGAGGTATGCGAAATTCAGGTGGAAAAACAACGCAATTGGGCTTGGTAGTTCCAGGCAAGCAGTTTCCACTGATTTTCAACAGACTGAAGCTATTTCCACATTTTGGAGTTCAGACTGATGACAACAATGCTCCTTAAAAAAACTATCAGGTAAAGTTAATAATTTCTCCAGTATTTTGAATGTGCCACTTTGGATTTTTGGAAAACCTTATTAATTTTGTTTGTATACGTTAAAGTCAGATACATTCCTAATGTGTACTACTGTACTTTCCTGAAGACTAGCTAACATATATTATGAACTCAGTGTTGATTAAAAATGAAAAAGTAGACTATAAAAAAATGGTAATTTTATTGGGAAATTGTAATTTTACTAATGTTAGTAACAGTACAAAAATGTCTCGAGTAAAATTGTTTGTAAAACTACAAGGGCCGTGTTTGTAGTAGACGCCAAGTAATATTTCTACAATACCGACCCGTATCCACGAACTGAAAAAAAATTGTGGGCATTCAACAACGTAAAACCGTATATAGCTGTCAGTGCAAAAACTAGGGATGTTATAAAGTGAAGTGACGTGCAAAAACTAGGGATGTTATAAAGTGAAGTGACGTGCAAAAATAAATGTATTGAAAATTTGAATAACGTTAAAAAAACACTTAATAAAACCTTAATAATAACGATGAAACAACGGCAATTAATAAAACGTGACGCTAATTAACTGTTAATGTAAATGTTTCATACCATACAGAACTTTTAAAATTAAATATATGCGTTCTTCTTAACCGAATTACTTCACTAATGTTTTGTATGCACTAATGTACTTAAAACAAAAAACTATTGTAAATTTCATAAGTTGAGTGATCTTGTTGTTAAGGTTGGGGGGTAGTAACTCGTGGGATGTGAGTTCTAATCCCTATGTTGGAAAGACGTAACCTTTTTTTCCCCCGTGAAATACGTTTAGATATTTTTTTTTTCCGTATTATCTGTTATTAATTCATCAAATTGGTTTTATACACGAGAAAAAATTAATTTTGTGTCCGCTCTCAATAATGTAAGTTTTTAATACAAACCCTAAATTTGAAATATTACAAATATTTATTTTGCAAATATTACAANGCTCTCAATAATGTAAGTTTTTAATACAAACCCTAAATTTGAAATATTACAAATATTTATTTTGCAAATATTACAAGATAGCTATTTGTAGTTCTACAAAGGATTTTCTTGGAAACTGGGTTTCCAAGGATTTTTCTTGTAAAGGGACCCAAAAATTTTTACAGTGTAGCCAAATGCAGATTGTTTAAACACGTTCCCATGAGGGAGTACATTAGTATTGTGGAAACTAAAAATTGATGGTAAGTAATATATAGCCCACGCATGGCCACAGAAAGATTACATAATTCATTTTGTTAAATGCTATGGGACATTAAATAACATTCTCGCGCTCTCAAAAACTGTGTGCAGTTAAGACATCGTATTAAGGTAAACAATATAGTCCGTATTCTTGAATAAATTTAACATATATGTATCGCCTGATAAGGTTTTCACCTCCAAAGTCAAAACCAATTAGGAGAAATGGTTTACAGTAGTTCTCACTTACATTAAACAATAAACTGAAGACTCAAGTCTTTCCCGGAAACTGAAATGAATGCAACAGAGGATAGAAAATCNACTTACATTAAACAATAAACTGAAGACTCAAGTCTTTCCCGGAAACTGAAATGAATGCAACAGAGGATAGAAAATCTGTCTATCTGCTTAGAGGTTAGCGTAAAATGAAGACGTTCCATGAAATGGAGATTCCGTTCAATTGTAACAATTCGAAAACATCAAAATCGATACCTTTGCTATTACGTTTACGAACACTAGTTTGAGACATTATTCAATTTAAAAAACCTGCTAAAGACTTACTCTCATTCGTAGCAAGCTGTGAGGCGTATTTTACTTACACGAAAGATGGAAATTTCTGAGAAAGAAAAAATTTTGGTGAGGAAAAAAAAATCAACAGCTTGCACTGTGAAGTTCAAAATTGTATAGCAAGAACGAAGCGTAATACCAGACACTATAAATAAAAGTTGGAATTTCTTCCCGAATGGTATGCGCACAGTCACGACCGATTATTGACTCACCGACACTGTAATGTCACCACTAATTTGACATCATTCAGCATTTTCACGGAACAGAAACCTGAAATTATTATCACATTTTACTTTCAGAATCTGCACGAACATGCATTTCAACGACGTGTTGTTATATAGTTAATTTCCATTAAAAAAAAATTTATCGCTGACAGAAACTTGTAGCAACTGTCGGTGGAATGTATCTGGCGATAGAAAGCGGTGTGTGCAATTCAGTTAGAGTTGACAAGTGAATGTAAACAGCAGACAAGAGGAAATGCTGTCCCATGTTAACCGCACACACGAAAATTTCGCGGAACTAGAGACCAGCCATCACTTGAATCAAAATATTTTAATCAGGAATAAAAATAAATTATGAAATAGTCGGCATGCTGCAGCAATCATTAAAATTCTAGAACTATGCTACTAAGCGTCCACATACGTTTGCAAGACAAAATGTCACGACTTAGGTATTTGCTATCAGGGAGACATAACGGATCGAAATATCTAATGTTTGAAGAAGGTAAAACGTATTCTGAAACATAGAAACTATCCGCATTTCATATAAAAAAAAGAAGAAAATATCACTATTGCAAACCTATTTTACCGAATACAGATTCACGAGTTAACTTTTATACACTTAATTTTTTTCAACGAGAAGAACTATTCACGCAAAACGACTTACGTGTGCTGTGTACAGCACGCAACCTACAGAAGTAACTTACGAAAAAAATTCTGTTCCTATTCATGTAATACACAAACTGACATTATTTGAAAGTTTAACAGCAAACAATATTATTGAGATAACGGCATGTATTTTTGCAATCAGTAAACCGATTTGCAACACAACAATATTGGCAATTTCGTTATTTATTTTCTACTTGAGAAGATAGAAATTATGTATGGTGAAGAAAACTAAATTTCAAAAGAAATTAAACCAATCTTTTTTCATATATTCGTAATTAAAAGTGACTGCCACAACATTTTCTAAGGCAACCACACCCACGAAATGCAGTAGCTCATTCTCTTAAACTATTACTAATATACAAATGCAAATTCATTATTTATAATAACTGTTTATGTCAATATTTAAAAATGAAGACATTCGCAATATCTATTACTCAGCCAAGTGTCAGCACCAATTACGAATTCAGCCAAACTCCGCGGCGCAAATTGTAAATTTATAAACACCTAATATTTTTACAAATTGTTCGGAACACATTTAAATATGGAGATCTCCCCATGGCATAGGCACCAGACGTAAAATATGCAAAATATATTTTTTTTAAATGTTTGTATACTTCTTGTTGGGAACGATAAATTTAATTTTCTATTTAAAGTAAAGGAAACCTAAAAAATATTATTTAATTTCTTAAAAGCAAAAATACCATCTCTAAATGTATGCTCAAATTGTGTGATTTCCAACTACTGTATGTTTTTTAATTGCAGATTTCTTACGTGTCATAACTTATTTGCGTCAGCTATAGAACCAACATATTTGTAAAGATTAAGTTCATAATTTTAAGATTTTGCTTTGTAACATGACGGATAAGTGCGACTTTCAGTGAGTCGTATTTAACGCCTGAAAACTTTTTTCTATTATTTATCACTTTTACTNCTCACTTTTACGCCTAAATTATTGACTGCAAAAACAAGGTTATACGTCATACGGCAACCATAATAACGGAATGAATGAATGCAGACAGCATGTTAGCTATTTAACAACTGTAGCATTCTTAGTGCAATCAATTATACTGCATGGTTCTGATAACTTCTGATCACACGAGTCTATTTATTTCCGAAGGAATGGTTCAAGATCAAAGCCATAAAAAGCCGAGACCATCGGATAGGCAATGCAAATTTTATCCATGGCATATAAAAGCAAATGATGCCATGAAATTAAGTTAAGCTATACCATAAAGTTAAGTGATACTATAAAAAACGTTTCTGTGTATGTATTTANGTGATACTATAATAAACGTTTCTGTGTATGTATTTAAACCATTGCCACTATTATACAAAATGTAATATATTGTTATTATAGGGTCTGCACAGTTACAAACCTTCTGATATTGAACCAACTTATTGCGAGCGGCTCACAAAGCGTGCATGTGAAGTACAGTACATTTAATTATGACTTTTAACTTAAATTGTAGTATACAGAAAAGCTAAAGTGTAAAGGCAATGATAGATAAAGCGTCTGTGAACTGTAAAAATTTTCTGTACTTGTTATAAGCAATTCTTTGGAAACTATTTGACAAGATTTTCTTGTAACTCTACAGTTAAGAAAATGTACATTTACATGACATTATTTTGAGAAACATATAAAACTATTTGTGTAGCTCAATATTAATAATAAACTTGAAGTCTACAAATTTTGCTTCTTCAAAATTCAACATTATTTTTACACATTCTACACAAACATTTGTGAAATTTACTCTAAAATATTTGCAGTGTTACAAAAATATATCTGGCAACTACTTTCCAAAGAATTCCTTGAACAAATACAGAACATTTTTACTGCATGGACAATCACTTCCATAGTTTTTGCGCATGTGCGTGTGAGGTGTACGCACTTATTCATCAAACAACCACGGTTAGTTTAAATGTTAACAACACACATTCAAATAGTATTATACATTAGTTTAGGTTGAGGGGCCACTGTGGCGAAGCGGCTAGAGCGCTCGCCTCCTACCAAGGCGATCGTTTGCGATTCACGATGGAGCCACTCCTGGANCTGGCAACTACTTTCCAAAGAATTCCTTGAACAAATACAGAACATTTTTACTGCATGGACAATCACTTCCATAGTTACTGCGCATGTGCGTGTGAGGTGTACGCACTTATTCATCAAACAACCACGGTTAGTTTAAATGTTAACAACACACATTCAAATAGTATTATACATTAGTTTAGGTTGAGGGGCCGCTGTGGCGAAGCGGCTAGAGCGCTCGCCTCCTACCAAGGCGATCGTTTGCGATTCACGATGGAGCCACTCCTGGATTTTCACACGCGGGAATCGGGTTGGACGATGCCACTGTTCAGCGGGTTTTCTCGTGGATCTCCCGTTTCCTCCCACCCTTGCATTCCGGAGCCGCTATATACTCAACTCGCTTCACCCTCATCAGTTCTCAAGATCCCGGCCAAACCTCTCCAATCTCCACAAGAGGTTAGTTTACACTATAAAACCCCGCGATTCACTTATTATCTTAGGCTAGTTTTGAAGTTCTCCTAATGTTAGGCAGGGATACTTTTTTGGTCATAAAACTGTTAAGGAAAAAAAATATTACTATTACCGAAATATGCATTTTTAAGGTCATATTGCCACAAAAAATACACAATATTGCCCAAAGACACGGGATTTTCTGAAACAAGATACCTTTTGAGTGGCGGGTGTCCAGATGTATATTAATGTCCCATTGTATTAATAGCCACCATTAAAAAGCATGGAAAATAAAACTTGTATAATTGTTGGAGTAATTTCTCGACTGTGATCCCATGTAGGGTGTAGATTGTGCGGTGCAAACTGATTTAATATACGTTTATATTGTATTAATAAACTTTCATGTCATCCGTCCTAACGGAATAAATAGGGACATTTTAAAGTAATTAAACATTGAGGTAATAAGTACATGTTTCATTATATACACATGCGCAAACTTCCAGTGGAAATGTGCGCGTATGGTGGTTTGGCTATTAGAACCGAAATTACTTGTATTGCTAAAGTGAAACTTATATTAATCTTATCTGACAATACTGTTTCAGTTCCAGCAAATGCGAAGTGAAAATGTGTAAAGATAAACTGGCGCTCGGGCGGTGCAAGTTGAAACTTATTTACGTAGCAATGAAGGCTGTCCAGTCAGACTTAGTGTATTGGTTTTCATATATTTTCTTCAACTTATCAGGGAGGAAGAGTCAATTTCTAATCAGAACTCTATACTAAGATCGCCTATAAAAGTTGTGATGTGAAGGCCATTATATTTTACATGTGATTTATATAGACCGAAAAAATGTATGTGCTTATTGCAAACAAACGAAGTCAACATCCAAGAAACCTTGGTCACAGACGTCGCCTTTCATGCCAGTTAACAATAATTACAGATTAACATTATTTTAACTACAATACAAATCGACCTTACAAAATATTAACGAGTAATATTTTCTTATCTGTGGTTTAGCGATATTCGTCTCTGAGTGAAAGCGTCTAGAATCAAATATTTTTCTAATTTGGCGATTATTTTCCAGATGAAAACTTTGTCACTCGCTTAACTTTACCAGCCAAGTAATGACAACGAATGTCTCAAGATACCAGGTGAGATAATTCTGATGACTTCACTAAACAATAATACGCAAAGTGTGCTAATATATATTCACACAAATAACTAAAGATATTATGGAAATATTTCTGTTCCACATAATAATATCTTTTATGGCTAATTTATAAAATAATATGGCGTACTTCCCCATAAGCGCCGTTTAGTAAAGTAAGCGAGAAATAAATAAAAATAATTTTGTTTTGGGTTTGCTGCAAATGGTTAAAAGACGAAAGACGATATGAACACATATATTATAATCAACTCCAAGTCATACAGTACCTTACTCGTGGGCAAAAGCTAAGTTTTGTTGGATACTGCATTCAAACAATCACACGTCTTGCGTACCTAGAACAATACCGTGAAACGTCCAAATGTTGATTTAATTATATTAATTTCTTTGAGGTAATAGTAGATTGTATTGATTGAATTCGTTCATTGTAAACATATAGCGATAGCAATTTATCCACAAATCTCTCTCAAAACTTGCCGGCAAACACATAAATTACTGCTTTCAGTTGTTGAAAAAATAAAATTTTTGATACATACAGTACTGATTATGATTCTGTGCTTTTTTAATTACCACAAGTGCAGTGGCCTGTTGGAAGTGTTCCAAGATAAGCTGGTGATTGCTCACTCCTGTACATGTTCGGTGCACACAGCAGGAGCAAGTAACAACCTTGCAGACTAAGGAAACTAAATGCATTCCGAACATTCAGAAGGGAGCAGCAAGGGACCCGTTACACGCATCCTATGGCGTCAGCTGCCGAGCTACGTTTTAGTGGTGGAAGTGTCAACTAGAGGGCAACAGGGTACAGCACAGAGCTAACGCCAGCTTACCTTGCAACTGTTCACGTCTTTAGTGCTAGCCTACAATGTCATGAACCACTCTCAAAAAATTATAAAAAATAAACGTTTTATTAAAAATTTAAAACTTTCATTTCCGGATGTCCTCATCGCCTCCACCACCCCTCACCTGTACTCATTCTATCGTGTGCCAACAAAAAACTTCTCTCAAAGAAACTGATATCTAACCCTGATTGGACAATCAAAATAAAATGAAACTGCACCATGCATACAAAACCCGACACACAAAAATTTTACAAGTTTTACGACATCTATGCTATAACTTCAAGAAATCTTTCAGCTCTGTCTCCTGCAATCATTGGAATGCTCTGCCGGAAGATCTAAAATACTGTCACGAATTTAAGTTCAGAAAAGCCTACACACCGGCTGCTGATTCAGCATAATGGAACCACAATTACTTGATGATAATTAATTACGTACCGAGACACTATAATCTATACGTGTTGAAACAGTAGTCTGTGCAATAAACACGAAAAAAAAGTTTCTAAGTTATGTATACATTGTTAAAAGAAAAAACCGATGCTCTTTTTAATATAACGTACATGAAGTGTACCTAATTTAAGTTCAACAAACAATTAATTTCGTGTAAATGGATTTTGTCAGTTTTATACACAACTAGCATTCTGCTCGCGGCTTTCTCCACGTGTAATACATGACGCATCGTCTATTTTTCACCAAAAGGACAACTCTGAACTGCATATTAGTGGTCAAGCTCTCATTGCTAAGATTACAAAGACGAACTTACTCTGGAGCAGGTCATGTAATTGCAGCCCACGTGACAAGCAGTCTTCAATTGTATATCTACCATAGACTAATAATGAAGAAGATTGATTTTCGTCTTCTGTGCAAGTAGCTACCGTGGCCAACCACCAATTCCCGAACTACTATCAAAGTCACGTGGTCAACAATGTTTTACGCGTTTTTTTTAATTATAAATTTTCAAATGACACGCCATTTACACGAATTAACTGCTTTTTCCAACTTCAATTTAATGTAATTGCGTTAAAAATTGGTTGAAGGAAATTTAGAAACAACGCAAAGTAGTGGTTTATATACGAAGTGTTCTAACCTCAAATGCTATCCACGTGGTTTTTGACAATTATGTAGTCAGTAAAGAAGCCCAATTTTGGGACACGGTGAGTGGCTATTGCACATGTACGTCGAGCACTCTATCCACGTATTTACTCTAAGATCCCGGCAACCAATAGCGACTGTACATGTGCCTTATTTATAGCCGTAGAGAAACAGAATATTAAATTGTTAAATTATTAACGTTGCTGAATCCTTATAACATTTTCTTCTATGGCAAATTTTTCTTAAAACGTTTTGTCAATTCACTTAATAATTGCAGACTAGAAGAATTGAATAAACTGAGTTTTGTATTCTAAGTATTTCTATTATTGATGCTACTGGAATATATGTAAGAAAACAAAAACTCTGATTTGGCGGAAAACCAAATGTAGACAAACATCCTCGCAATAGCTATGACACGTGATTTCGACAGTTGTGTTTTGCGACTGGTTAATTAGCTTCTGAGGACACCTCACCTCGGAAAAGTATATTTTACGCCTTTTCACCGTTGTAGGGGTTGAATTTTGGAATATCCTACAAGCGTTTATATAGGTATTATTTTAAAGAAAAAAGCATGGCGATATTTCATCTGGGTAATGGGCCATCGAGGAGAACTCGAAAACACATTTTACCAATTTTCAACCTCTTGGGAGTTGAATTTAGAAACATTTCTAATCTGTTCTTTAGGCATTTATGTCGCTAACATTTTAAAGGGAAAAGAATATCAACATAACATCTTATTTTGTTAGTGAGCTATTGCGGAGATTTCAAAAACGGATTCTACCCCTTTTCGCCCTTTTAGTGGTAGAATTTCGAAAAATCCGGAAACGTACTTTTAAGGATTCATATAGCAATATTTTGAAGCTAAAAGCATACCAGTATCTCATATGGTTAACGAACTATTATGGTAGCACTAAATAACATATTTAACCCCTTTTCACAATTTTTTTGGTATTGTATAGGTAATATTTTAAAGCCAAAATCATGTCGAAATCTCATTTGGTTAATGCACTTTTGTGGAGAACTTGAAAACATATTTAACTTATTTTTACCCTTTTACGGGCAGAAATTCTAAAAACACCTTCTTAGTGGGTGACTCCTCCATATGGGCTAGCTACCCCTAAATTTTCATGTTTCTGCATCCAGCGGTTTGGGCTGTGAGTTGTTGAGTGCGTCAGTCAGTCAGCCGGGCACTTCATTTTATGCATAGAGATTTGCCTTAAATCGGCCAAAGGCACAACACTTCGGAAATAAATTAAAAGAAAGAAATTATTTGAATGGTTGATAGTTTTCTATTATTTTTTGTAACTTGTGAGTTGGTAGCTATATACATCTAGGTTTTTTTATATGATGCAATCCATAGAATGTGCCGCAATGTTACCATTTTCAAATTCCATCCCACAGAGAAAGTAATTGGTATCAAATGCTAGCTCATATCCTGGTGTCACAGCATTAGTCGCATCGTTCGTGTATGATACCGTTCAGCTTAATTTTTTATATGCCTACTTATGCGAAACTTTAATCAACATTTATACGTCAGTAATGGCATGCTTTCACACAGTAAAATGTTTTTTAAGTTGCATAATGTTTGAATGATTAGCTATCAAAGTCACAATTTTAATACTTTTGTGTTTTAGGAATAAGAAAAACGAAGCAGCTTACTAAACTGAAATAGGCCTAATAGCAACGAATATTTTTTGTGAAATTTAAAGATTATATTGGCGTATTCAGCACTCATAAACATAATGCAATTGAACTCAAAGAAATGTCGCAAAATTTTCCACGAATTTCCAAGCGTGATAAATATGAGAGTTTTACGTATAGAAATCATACACAGGTTATCTCATGATAAAAAAGCAGGTTATTGAGCTACTCTATATCATTTAAATATTTCAGTGTTCTGCTGTTGAGTCGCCATTTTTTACGCATTGCATGCCGATTCAATTTCTCATCGAGTGGCGATTTCCAAATGAGAATAATTACCATTTGCCTTATACATTGCATATAGTAATTAAATTGTCACAACAGATATTCGTATGTTTTTAATCATTCAACAAAACTGCTATAATAACTGTTAAAAGTGGTAAGGTCATCAACACACAATTGGCAACGCCGCAGCCATAATTCAAATATGTTCGCAATATTTATGTGGTAGTTGCAGCGTATTAAGTAGGGGAATGGGGACGATATTTACCAACTATATTTCCATTGTAAGATCTTCGCACAAGAGACCAAAATATTCGTCAGGAAGTTGTTGTTACAACTCAGGTACTTCATAAAATTTCTGATTAGTATATAACATTATAATTTATTGCTAATAATTGTATTCTTATACAGTATTGTCGCAACGCCTTATTAAATACTTTATAACGTGATGTTCAAGGGTTCATAATATCTAAAATAAACACGTAAGCTTACAGATGAATATTCCATTTGTTGAAAAGGACCCGTAGCTACACGTGTAACACGAATTTATTCAACCCGTATAGAGAGAAGAAAAACAATTTCCCCNGTTGAAAAGGACCCGTAGCTACACGTGTAACACGAATTTATTCAACCCGTATAGAGAGAAGAAAAACAATTTCCCCAAAAACGGAAACCAATTTAATGACATATAAAAATGAAAATGTAACACGTATCATGTACTCGTATTTCTTAATGAAGTTATAATCATAGACCTCTGAAAACGTTTCAATGTTCTGGTATTCTCTAAAGAAACCCAATATGAATTTTTGTACATTTAGATACACTGACCTGCCGTTCTTTGCTTGTGGCCTATAGTATCTGTGAATATGTCAAATGTTAAAAGTATGTGCGTGTCAATAATTAATATAATATTTTTAGTGCAAGAGAGAATGTTGACATGGGATTTGGTTTAATATTCTCATCAGTAATATGCGAATATGAGTAGAATTATGAAAAATATATCACTCACATGATCACGGTTAGAGCCTACACATTTGCTGCTTCCAGCCGCCAATTTTCTTAAAATATATTTCCGAAAATAATGCAGTTGAATACCGTTGCTTGAAATAGTTCGACATAGATCCAGCAACACATATTACTTCGAATGCACTTCTTTTTGCGTATTTATAATTACCAAGGTAAGCCAAACTGCTTGAGTGTAAATGTTTTGCCTACAATTGGTGAATTTTAAATATTTTTTACTATCGTGATACAAGTATCGCTGCGTGATTCTATAATATGATTAGAAATATATACCACATGTAGTAATATTTCTTACAACGTCTGAAAGTATGTTGTGCACTACGCTTTGTGTATCGTTGAACGTAATGTAATGTAGTACAGTTACAGAAAATATGCAATAAAGATTCCTTTATATTGCGGACATTTTATTTTTCACTGGAAGATGCAAAGAAGCTTTAACACAAAATGAACTAAAACTGAATAATAACATTCCTTAGCACTATTAACTGAGTACAGTCCCAGTACGGAAGATACTAATAGTATAGCAAAAACTTACATATTATATCCTAGTAGAAACTATGTTACTGCTCAGATGACAAGTTCTTCAGTATTTACATTGGGTTGGATGCGAGGCTCCAGCATAATCATACACATAATATATAATGTACCTATGTATTTTTTAAGTATATTTACATATATACACACTGATTTTCACTGTGTTTTGAGTCTCTAACTGCCACGCCATTACTGAGTGGAAAAGTAACAAAATTTAACTAATATTCTTGTCGGTCTACTAATTATTTCGAGATGAAATGCATTTTCTTCAAGAAAAGTTTACTATTAGGAAGAAAGAAAGAATAGGAAGCCGAGTGTATCCAACCTTTCTTAGTATAGACTTACGTTAAATTTAATTCAGGGTTGTACACTATAAGCTCGAATCAGTGATATCAATCAGTGAAATTACATTCACTGAAAGTAGCTTTATGAGCTACTGCCAACTGGAAAATCAAGCAAATGAACTGGGAGCAAGTGACTTATGGCAGTGGAATTCTCGACATTCAGTGCAAATCACAAATAAATCAGTGAAATTCAGCCATCATATTAAATATTAGTTATCAGGCAATGATAATCAGTCGCTCAATTTTAACTATTTTCACTTATTTGACTAAATTATCATTGTTTCAGTTTAAGAGTGTATTAAAAGTTCGTAACATAGTTCGTAAAATTAAATAGCAATAATCTAGACATTAAGATTCTATAATTTTAAGTTGGAAGTAGGCACTGGAAAAGCTATTTCAACCCATAAACATTCTCTTGTGTTAAAAAAGGAGAATTTGTATTTCTGATTACTGTTTTAAACATAACAGAAATACAAATGATATCAAGAATATCGAATTATCCGAAGATTTTTATAATATTTTTTTATGATAAATTGTAGAGATTCAAAAACCGATACATTTTAATGATTTAATGGTTTCGTTATATCTTCCCTTAAACCACTTAATTTGTTGAATAGCTGTACATGCATGACTATGAATTGAATTAATTTCACAGTAGAAATTTTATAAAATTGTTATTTACGATACTTTGGTGCATTGCGACATATCCATTATTTTCTTATATTCTTTATGATAAAGCAACAATACTAAATTAATCACACGTTTGAGTCAACTGGTTATGGTTGTTGTTTCCTAGTATTTTCACAAATAAAATTTCAAACCCCACACTGAAACACAAATGATTGCAACATATCATTATAATTCTTTTCTTGTAGTAAATGGTCGGAGTTTGGGAACTGTATTGTTGAAATACGTGTACACAAATGTTGATACCACCTTGTTGAAGGAATATTTAAAACAGAGGGGTTAAGGTTAGGTCCATGTGGCATAAGCTTTAATCATGCAGTATAAGCATAGACATCGCTTAATCCATTTCAGAGTCATCTTAATTTTCTGTTACAGGTGTAGCAAACCAGATTTGTATGCGTGCTATGCTAACGTCAACACAACACTTACTTCGTTACCACAACCAATGTTGGGACATTTTAATAGTAACAATATGCAACCTAGTCCTGTAGAACAGTTAACGAGTCAGTTACTAAAATGTAAGAACATTTGGCACTGAGCTTCGCAGGGTACAGCACCGGACAAAAATAACCTTCCTATGCGTTCTTACACAGCTGTGTTTGTTAGTCTATTCCCGGTATCTTCACATTTTTTGGATATAACCTTTGGAAAATCCCCCCATATATAAAGTTTTGGTTGTTTTCCAAATATGCTGTGTATCACAAGCGTTTTATACTTACGCCAACACAAAAGTATCTTATTTTTTGTTAAATTCAACTTTTGCTTATATTTTATCTACAAACTATAGTATTTATCATTATTCTCAATATGAATAAAACCAGTGAGAAAACAGTTGTGTTGGTAATGCCAAGTAATAAATAGTTCTCATACAATATATGATTTAACCGAGTGTGCAAAAATGCGGTTCGTTGTCCTTTTGGTGAAATTTTCTATATGCACTTGGTAAAGTTTTGTTTGCATTAGGCGGAGGAATGTACTGAAAGTAGAACTTTAGCAGAGCGTTAAGCACGAATAACAAAGTTAGTAACTGCAAGACGAGTAATAATGGTGGGAGAGTCTCAGAACACTGTGTGATCATATCAATGTAGATCTATAACTCCGAACCCGACAGTAATATTAATAAAAAGATGTTTAGAAATCAGATCAAAATTACATTTTTTTAAAGTAAGTGTATTACAGTGAAATTTTTCTGGTTGAATAAAATAAACCACATGCATTGTGCTCCTAAGCCAATTGACAAGTCTGTACGCGCAAGAAAAATATGATTTCCTTCGTATACTAGTAAATTACTATAGGAAAATACGTCACAGAAAGGGAGTGGGTAGAGCATCTGTGAGTAAAAAGTGAATAGGGGAGATCTGTGAGCTAAAGCTACACTAAATTAATCGGAAATTTAACATAACAGTGTATACGCTTAGTGAGACAGCGGGATAGGTAATTTTCCCCCTATATATTCATTTAAGCGTTCCTACATTTGCTCAGTAATCAGTCAAATGCGTAGGGAAGCTCCCAACTTTGTATGGTAGCGACGCTAAAGATTCCTATATCTGCAGCTTGATGTTTGGTATTATTTCCATACAGTGCATAGGTTAAAAACTTCCCTTACAGTTTAGGAAGTTTACCAGAATTTTTTTTTACAGTGTAGCAGAAGCCAATTGCTTATTACTTGCATGCCAGCCAAGTTACCATAAGGGTCTTTTTTCGGTGAAGGTTAGCACGAAAATGAAAAAATAGAGCACTCATCTTGGGTCAAGTGAAGATGGGTACGGATAGAACCCAGTACCACCTGGTCTCAAGTCTTTAAAAGCATCTTTATTATAGTTGAAAAATTACGTAATTTATTTTTGTTAACGTATATTAAATACAAATGTTAAAATATTGTATAAATTAAGTGTAAAAACAAAATTCAAAATGGCGCCTAGTTATGTAAAATTCATAGTGTAAAATTGTGTAGGTTTGATAATATTTTTTTCTGAAATTTAGCTCAATTACTGTAGTTTTTAGTATATTTATATTCAAGGTCATCACAAGGTTATCTATAGATCAATGTCCCAAATTCATCACGGTCACCTCCAAAGGTCAAGGTCACGAGAGGTCACTGACATGATCATCACTCTCCTCGGCCTGCTGAACTGGAGACGCTCCTTTTAAAACACACATAGGTTAGAATGAAATTCAAATGTCGCAGTTCTAATATCGTCTTGAGTTCAGAATATTTTTAAGCAATGTTTGTATGTAAATTTCTGACTGTGTATGTGCTCATATGCAAATGTTAATGTTTCAACCTACCTCCCCTGGAGAATCATTGTACATAACATCAGTTTATGAATTGAAACCATGAGTATGATATTCCCTTAAATTTGTAATATAACTTCTTGTTTATCAGGATGAAGGTAGAGTGACCAAAAATATTTTTAGGNTCTCAGGATGAAGGTAGAGTGACCAAAAATATTTTTAGGATTAGCTTAAATAAAAGAGAGTGAAAAAATTATATAACATTACGTTCACAGCCACAACATGGAACCACGGAGAGAGGGAAGATATGTCTGAAGTTAAAACCCTTGAATAGTGTTCAAACATGGTAAATAAATAATTTTAATTGTAAATTCTTCTTTGCGGATTGGACGGAATCTTTAATACCAAAATAAGTAACGGCGACCCATGGCTGATACTGGACATAACCGAAATGAAGTTTGAGGCTGCGTCTGTTGAAAACACGTCGGTATTCTCCCCGAGGGCTCACAAAAAACTATCTGCTAAAACGCCAAGGGCTGCCCTGCTCTTCCGAGTCAGCGGGCTGCGGTGGTGGGTTTGTCAGACTTCTCGACTTCCACAAAGGTGAGTCGGGTTCGATTCCTGGCGGGGCCACCCGGATATTCACATGTAGGAAACGTGGCGGACGTTGCAGCTGGGCGGGCCACGGCAGCTGAGTGGTTAGACTGCTTGCCTCCCTCCAAGGCGAACTGGGTTGAAACCCCGGCCAGGCCACTCCTGGATTTTCGCAAGTGGGAATCGTGCCCGACGATGCCGCTGGTCGGCGTGTTTTCTCGGGGATCTCCCGTTTCCCCCACCCTTGCATTTTGGTGCTTCTCCAATCTAACCTCATTTCACCCCCCATCGGCTCCCAAGACCTCGTTGTTAAGAGCCGCATACATCTCTCAACTCAACGTTGCATCTGGGCCGTGGGTTTCCTTGGGGCATCTTCGTATCAACTCAATTCAGTTCCTCCGATTTGACGCGAAGCCGCACACTCAGAAAAATCTTAGTTCCATCAAAGAAAACACTTTCTCCTATAGGGCAGAAAATATATTTAGTTGACCCAACAAAATAATTTATTGAGTAAGCAAAACTTGGAAAGCAACGAAATTGATTTTTTTATCTGACAAAATACACTGTCAACAAAATGTTTTGTTGAATCAAGTGTGTATATTTTTTTGGCCGTTCATTTAAATGCCTTCGTTGGAAAATGCCACACGAGAATTTGTTTGTATTTTTTATGACATTTAGCATAGTAACAGTGCTTGTTAGTACATTTATTGATGCTTATTAATAGTATAAACATCGCAATAAAACAAATTTAACAGGAAACTAAAAATTTATTTACGCACGTCGTCCTGTATTTAAAATATACGTAATTAAAAACATTCCAGTTTCACCAGTAGTCACTTGTGCAGGTGTTACTAAGGCGTAACGCTGGGGCTCAAACGACACTGGTTCGAATCTCGGTGTGCCTTTTAACTGATTTATATTAATCGAAACTCTGTGATGTACATAGAGCCAAACGAATATTTAATTGCACCAACCAAATCTTATTCTGGGGCAACCAAATAAGAAAAACAGAATAATTTGGTTCCAGCAACATAATATATAAGTGCTCCTATACAAAACATTAATTTAATTGCGCCACATTTAAAATTTATAGCGCTCGAACGAAGAAATACTTAAATGAATTAATTTCGAGTAAGAACGATAACATGTAATATTGAGTTCAAGCGTAGCAAAAATAATTCGAATGAGCCACATTACATTACGTTGGAACACGACAAAAAAACCTACAAAAACGCACCAGTTCGCAGATAAACAGTATATAAATATAATCATTAATATTAAAGTTTATTGTTTTTTTTTTGTCATTTAGGGCTGGCATCTAAAATAATATTTCCCACAAGATGACAGCTGATTTATTAACTAATTCACTGGAGTTGGGAGGATTTGGTCTGCGAGGTCATGCGTGAGTTTATCATGACGTGAATATGGAGCAGTAGCGGAATACGATGGCGGGAGGGAAAGGGACAACCCCGAGGATACGCGACATTTTTAACTAGAAAATCAAAACTATCTACTCATCTTGTAATTATGAGTTGTTAAGTAACATTGCGAATGCGTAGGAAAAATGTAATTATTATGTTGAATATTAGTTTCACAATTATGTGTAAAAAATATGAAACAAAAGAAAACCCTCATTCAGTTGCTAACAACTTTTGAAAATTACACATTTACGAAATTCGTTTTCCTATTTTATTACCTACTTCATCGGGAGTGGTCAAATCTGTGTTTATGTAAAAATATGTGCATTTACAGGAAGTGGTATTTTTCAATTATTTTTTCCCCAGAAGTAGATAACTCAGCGGAACTAGTTATGGCAGCCTCTATTACAGAATCAGAACGCTTTACTTATTGCATTCATCCTAGCTGAGAATCACTTTGGATAACGTCACCAGAAAAACACGGCGTCGATGTTCACGCGCGTATTTAACTTACTTTTTTTACATAGTAAAAAAGGTCTGTGTTTTACATAGTAAACATAGTGAGGCATCCAGGATATTTTCATAAAAACACGCAGTCCCCTACCATAAAAAAATGTCCCAATTGGATGTGCTTTCTGCGTACGGTAGCAGGTTCGTGTCTCGTTCCTGACGAATAAAAAAAAAATTCGCTCGCGAACACACGCGCGCAAGCACACACACACACACACACACACACACACAAAGCTGCATATATATGTCGGTTTGTTGACGAGGGGAGAGGAGGGGAAGTGATATGTGCACCTCCCTTCCCCCTTAACAGTGCGCTCTATACAGCACCGCCGAGCAGATACTGGCAGGGATGCCCAAGCTACGGCTCCCGCCACACAATATCCTCGGAAACCTGGCGCTGCCTACGATCACTCTGGCTCTCGTTTCGCGCCGCGCGCTCTGCCGGCCGAAATAGCTGGTTTCTCCACAACTCTGACCCTAAAGCGCGACGCACGATTGCAATAAATGTCACGCTGCTATGTAAACACTACTTTGGAAATAAGAAGCCTTTGGTTTTTTCCTACGAAAACTACGATGAGTTTGATCCCGAATGCCGTGGGTGGACACATTTAAGTTCAAATTGTTCTGGTATTCGCTCGGTTAACTGAGGAACCGGTAACACTAATCGTTACAGTTAATACTTACTACGTGGTGCTCATAATGTATCTTATACTCGTTTTAAGTAACTCTTAAAGGAAAATAATAAATTAGATTTTTCTTTGTAGTAGACGATAGTATTGTTGAGATGTTTATGGTTCCCATGCTTACAGTCGCAAAATTTTTCTTTTCCGCAAGTGCGCTGAATATCTCGTGTTCATAGTACTTATAGCGAAAAGTTTAAACTTGTTATTGTCCTCTAGGTATAAGTTATAGGAAGGGAGTTGAATCACAGCCTCTCTTTTCAGCTACATATTACGTGCATCTAAATACTACCCAGCTACTTACATGCCTTTATTAATCAATCCTACTTCTCTCGGTTATTGAAAATAAATAAAGTCTAATGAAATAGTACTCCAGGTACTGACACATGCATTGTTCCTTGTGATTCAATATGATATACTTCACAACTGTCTGTTTTAAATTTCTTCTTTCTTCATGATCTACGTTTATGGAGTCTGTCGTTTTATTTCTAGGTCGGTTACGCAAGCTAGTAGTTTTTGTTCTTTACACGTGGGTAATTTTTACTGGAAACTGATGGACGTAGCCATTTGTGTGCGAGACTTCTATCATTATTTTGTGTAGTTGTTCAACTGTGACTAGAACTCCACATTTCCAGCCATTTTATTTATCAAACTCGATTTATGTGTGCTTTGGGATTATACATTTTTTTTTCCACATATCCCAAACCATCCAGTGATAAATATCAAATTCGAAAAAAAAGAGTGTCAAAATTATTTTTTCTACTAATAATCTAACAGGAATTGTGTTTAAATGACAATAATCCAGTTGTAATTCCACTTATTTAATTTATAATGGCGGAAACAATTCACGATTTGATTAAATATTTGTCAGACTGACCGATTCCTACATTAGCTCGTATAATTAACATAAGTGTTTATTTATGTGTTCGGCATTGTATATGGATTTTATAGTGCACCGCTTATAATATAAAAACAACCCGCCAAAGACGGAGCATTAACCAACAAGATGATGAATTTTCCAATTTAATAAAATCCTTCTAAATCTCGATATCTCGTCAAAAATATATACAAATAAAAATATTCACAATCCGCCCTTAAAATTAAATTTGATATTACATAGATTATATTATTGCAATCTGTTTCAAATACAAAAATAAATTTAGTGGTTTCATTTGAAACCACATATCTGCCTTGGCAAAAAATTCAATATGTATCAATCATTTATTTTGATACACTTAATGGTGAGACAGTGACTGCTTATATATTTACTATCTTATCTGAATAAAAAGTATTTGTAACTATGTAAGCAAAATAGGAATAATCGGTTTCTAAAACACACAGTGGTTATAAAGGAAGAAACCTTTCGGCAACTTTAGTTGTATACGGAAAGTCATGCTGAGAGACGTGGAAGTACGAGGATCATGCAATCGTGTGTCTGCCTTGAAAAATAAAGACAGTATGACAACATTTTTCTCCATTGTTTTATACTCAACGTTGATATTATTGTATATGTAATTATATGCTGTAATTTTTCGCGGCAAAATTACAGTTTTCAAAGTATGGTAAATAATGCAAGAACATGTACCAAATATTTCAAAGTTTTGAAACAAAACCTCTGGCCTGGATGAACATAATTTGCCCTTAACGTATTTTACAAACATAAAAAATAATTTTTGCATTAATTTTGGGTGTCATTCATAAAGTTGTGGTAATCAAGCTTACATTCTGTGTATCATAAATAATTGTTTTTAAACAATAAGTCCTTGTAATTTTTAGTTCCGTTATTTTACAAGTAGCCGCATTCAGTGAAGTAGTTTTTTTATGCACCAGCGTACAGTACGAAGAGTCGTGGGTTAGAAGCCCAGACTGGTCGTAGATGTGTATGATACTTTCAGTTTGTTAGATATGTATGCACGCTACATTATGATTAGCTTCGCGCCAATAAAACTGCGAGGTTCGAAGCATAAAAAATAATTGTGTTTCCAATGAGAAGCACTCTTTCTCGAGTGCATCGAATTTCTTTTGAAATTGCGTTTAAACCCCTTATGGCTGGTTTCTTGATGCACGATCCGATCGTTCTGCATTTCGTAAGTTTAATAAAAAAAACCAAAGATAGTAATTTCAGTTTTAAATTGAAAGGCTTTTCGAAGAAAGACTAGAAATGATGGCTGCGAACCACTCGAGAAATTCTCGCTATTCAAATCAAGAGACGACCACTTATGTGTTTAAGTCATTCTTGTAAGAAAACGCACTTCAACATATACACACTTTCGTTTGTAAATTTTAGAAAAGCGGTAATTTTTCTAATTTGCATGGTGCACGAAAGATTAGTTTGTTCTCGTCTCGACGATATTGGGAATAGTTATGGAATCTTAAAATCATTATAAATTATTCGGTGATACTAAAATGGCGGCAAATTAAAAATACATATAGGAACGTGCTTAATTATTCTAGGAGAAACCACGTTTGAAATTTTATATTACTTCATAATTTCAAGCAATATCCAAGAACAATACATGGGTGGTTATTTTTTATTTTTACCTTTAGCGCGGTGACATCAAATACTGCAAGCAGAGTTGGCGATCGCTTCTAGACTGGCAGGCCAACTGTCTGACAGCTGACAGGTAGTTCACAGTTTATTGCAGTTCTCGCTGCTGCGGCCATTGCAGTTGCACATGTGATGCGAGGTCTGGAAAAGTTCAGAGGTGCATCACTTGGCGAATTCCTTGAAAGTTGCAAGAACAAAACGACTAAATATAAAATATATTTACTTCATTTAAGCATTAAATTTGTATAGGTTTTTCACCGTCAATTTAAACCTTTTTAAATCTATCCTTAATTTGTATCATTCCGCCTTATGTGACATTTACGTTGCAATGGGCATAATAAAATTTATCCATACATCAGCTAAAGGAAAGCGTGTAAATGTTAGGAATCTAAATGTGTTACTTATATTCTTATTCGTACAATAAAGCGAATAAAACTAACTTGATTTGCTATAATTTAGATAAGTACAATCGTAATACACAGTCAAAATTCGTTGCCATCATAAGTGTGAGCTTGCACGCCAGTGTGTACGGCCAAATATGTTTAGTTAAGGGCAGTAATCATCTTCACAGGTTGATTTCAAAAGTACTCACTTTACTGTGAACAGACTATACTAATATCCGAAATGCATTTGCGATGTGCATGTACACTCTAAACCAGAAATAGAGATACTGTGGGCAAGGCAGTGAAAACCAGTGGAAATTGTTACACTAGAATTCCGTGGCTGCTTACAAATTATTACAGTGGCTAAATTCAGCTGAACTGACGATCTCTGTAGACATTAATTCAGAGAAACGTAAAATGGTGGATACGTACAAATAGCGATAACTTCTTAAAATTTAATAAAATAGTTAAATTATGAAACATTAGCTCTTCTATGTGTTACTTGTATTTGTTTTTTTTCTGGATAGTTCTTGCAGTGGGGATAAGTAATGAAATGAAAATGTATTATTGTGATCATATGCCATTGCAAAGCTATATCGTCACATAAAACCCAGAACTGAATAAGCATTATAGGATGCTGCTCATAAAAAAATCACTATTTTATATTAAATACTGTTCAACATGTAGACATTATTAGTAAGCAATTTTTTGTAGCAAAAAAAAAATTTTGATCGCTTAATTTCTGCATAATGGCACGTCAAAATCACACGTTTAGTGTTTTTGGGACGTACAACTAAAATAAACGAAAATATTTACAAACAATTAAATAAGGATGACTCAAAAGTTATGTCTTAATTCATTTAGGGAATGCTAAGCAAAATAAATTTTATGAAAATCACACGCTACAAATAAAGACTATGCAATAATTTTTAACATTTGCAAAAATATTTCATGGCGTAATTTGAAAGATTTCTCTAAGTAACTCATAGTATCTTATTTGATTGTGAATTATCTCATTTCGGCAAGTGAGTTAATTTTTATCATCTGTACTAGAGCTGATGACGATACCCGGGTAATGGAGTACCCGGGGTCCCGGGTACCCGTAGCGAAAATACCCGGGTACCCGTTAGATTGGGTACGCGTATCCGAAACCGCTAGTTCTCAGGTACTCGTTACGCATGGTGCGTGTCGTACCCGATGCATCGGGTACCCGGTGAGAAGGTGTTCGCGTATATTTCCGAACATGCTTTAGGTTCATTTCGTCTGTTGTTTCCCCATTCCAGCAGCGTTCGCTTCGTTATTAGTAGTGTCATGAATTGTCGATCATGTCGCTGCCCCCTTCTGCTATTTGGTTTTCCTGTAAGATGTTATAACGTTCGCAGTCAAAGTACAATGAACTGCATTAG
>NQII01007838.1:19902-81207 GCA_002778355.1 Clitarchus hookeri | reverse complement strand
ACAGTACAGCGGCTCCAGAGACTGGCAGACGTTGTGGAAGGGCCTGGATGCTGAGATGGACCACAGCAGCGAGGTGTACGGTGAGCTGAAGAACATGGGGCAGTACTCAGGTTACCCAGAGTATTATATCGGCTACTATGGCTACACGCAGCTGGCTACGCTACTACTGTGCGCCGGCATGCCTGTCGACTTGCCTGACAACACATCCAAGTACACGCTGCTTATTGGCGCGGCGTCCGGCGGACACTACCAGCTCGTGGAGATGCTGCTGTCACGCGGGGCCGACGTGAATGCGAGGGACAGCACCCGCTACACACCGCTCATAAGGGCGGTGATATATGGTCACCTCGAAACAGTGAAGCTACTGGTGCAGACTGGCGCTGACACCACGGCTACAGACAATGGCGGCTACAATGCCCTCTACTGGGCCAAGATCCGTGGCCATCCCGCAGTGCAGCAGTACCTGGAGCAGTTCCCAGCCTAGCCTCGCCCACACCTAGACAAGCAATAAAGCCTTTACTCAGACTAACCTGTCTTCCTTACTTGTCTAACTTACCCACCTGAAGTGCGTACTGGTGTGATAACCACTGGTGCGCTACCAAAGTTGCGAGGTACTGATATTTGTAAGAAATATGCAAGAGGAGCGACTGTACTGTATATCGGCAGCCTATATGCTCCCCAGCCAAATTATGTTCCCGAAAAGTCGTGATAATAATTTGTCTTACATTTACAATTTCCGTTAATAAATAAGAAGTTAATTTACACATTTTTTGCTTAAATTAATTTAATTATATGTATCGGTTTTTTACTCGGAATGAGGTAGAAAAAAAACCAATGTGAATAAAAGGATAGAATAATAATGACGAAGCATCTGTGTGGCTCACTGTAAAAATTTTAATATTTTTCCCCAACTCATGGAGTAAACTTACAGAAATTGTAGGCATACTTATTATCTTTGAATTATGTAATTGGCATTTTTTTATCAGCAAATATACATTTCCTGAAATCACAGAAGAAATTGTCTACATTTGAATATCTCGTTTAAAATTAAAATATCCACTCTAAAAAATTACTTATTACTTCTCAATTGTAGTAGAGTACGTGAAATGTTTTGAATATCAACACATATATACAAGAAGTAAAATTATGATCAACTAAAACTGTAGTCCCCAGTACAGAACGGATACACAAACGATACCAACATATGGTATGTCATCATTATAAAATAAAACACCAAGCCCTTTTTCAGGCTTTGGGACATAACAATACATAAAATACAGATAC
The DNA here is from genome assembly GCA_002778355.1 of Clitarchus hookeri. Taxonomy (NCBI): domain Eukaryota; kingdom Metazoa; phylum Arthropoda; class Insecta; order Phasmatodea; family Phasmatidae; genus Clitarchus; species Clitarchus hookeri. The sequence continues at coordinate 79,923 of NQII01007838.1, read as the reverse complement.
ATATTTATTAGACTTGTTGCTTCATACATAATATTAAAAAACAATCGTTTCCGTTAAACTGTTATATGCTGCAGTAGAACACTGGAATCTACAGTATAACTTGTATAACATGTATGTTTACTTGTTATTGTACCTCATCTCACACTCTCTGAAGTCCACAATAGCTCTGTCGTGGGACTCTGCACATAAAGCATTCTGGTGCCTAATGACCCGGCTGGTATAAGGTTTTATATTCCTCACTGCCAGGCGAGTAGAATACAAAATAGAGTTCTGTGACAAGGGATATGTGGGATAGGAGCCAGGCGCCGACCGAAAGTTATGTTGTGACGTCACATGGCCGCCATATTGGACGTGGGTAACACTTACCTTGACCTCGTGGCTGTCAAAATATCCCTCTTCAACCCCAAAATCTTTAGATGTGTCTTATTTTTCGCCAAAATCGCATTTTTCTACAAAATTTACAACATAGATAAAAGTAAAAATTGTCTGCAACTTGTCTTTAAATAAATACACCACATTCAACGCTCTTCAATGTGATTCCAACAGAATGTCCCACAATTACCATTTTAAGCCCAAGACTAACTGAAAACGACCAAGGTGGTTTCGTGACTGTTCGATGTGAGATATAGAANTCTTTAAATAAATACACCACATTCAACGCTCTTCAATGTGATTCCAACAGAATGTCCCAGAATTACCATTTTAAGCTCAAGACTAACTGAAAACGACCAAGGTGGTTTCGTGACTGTTCGATGTGAGATATAGTTTGAGAGGTTTAGTTCTTGGCGTCTTATGTCTCCGAGCAAAGCCCAGCAGACCAGAAGGTATGTAGACCACATTTCTTTATATTATGGATTCCAGTAGAAATGTTGGATTTTCGTGACTGTTATATTGTCTCGCGATGACCTTGGGATGACTTAAAAGTAAAAAAATTGTAATAAATTAAAAAAAATTCTCAAAATTCGTAAAAATCGGGAAGTAATTATACAACTCGACCACAATTTGGGATGTCCGTAATTTTAGCCTTGATTTAAGAATAGCCTGAAAATAAAAAAACAATTAAAAAAATGGGCAAACTATATGAAGAATCGGAGAAACACTACAGTATGGACCACGATCACTATCTTGGATATCCTTTTTCCTGCCTTAACCCCACGTGACTTTAAATTGGAATAATATATACAAATAACAAATGTCATAAAATAAATATAAGGCAAAAGTTTCATTATTTGTCCCCGACCACCATCTTGGAATGGAGTGGAGAGATTCGGATGGCATTTAACTTCGAGGCCATGAGAGTGAAGTGAGGTGAGTATGAAGCGGCACTAGAATGATAAGGGTTTAGAAGAGGGATCCATGAGACAACCCGCTGACCAGCGGCATCGTCCGGCGCGGTTCCCACATTAGAAAATCCGGAATCGAGCCCAGTTCGCCAAGGAGGGACGCGAGCATTCTAACCACTACGCCACCGTGGCTCCTGAACACAATATTGGATATCTGTGACCCTTACCCTAATCTTAGGCAAACTCGGACCCGAAAAAAGAAAAATCGCAAAAACCCGAAAATAATCGAAAAAAAATTTTAAAATGTAATAATTACGTCAGACTTATTAATAATTAGGTAATATTCGGAAATTTGGAGGAGGGGTGACATTTAAATACTTACATTTAGAAGGTTTAGAGTTCGATTCCTGTAAATATGGCAGATCGCTCATTCTCCCAGCATGACAACCACCAGACGACTGACACCCACCATTGTTTTTGCGTATGTTATTTAGTCAGACAGTCTCTACCACAACACTACATTCCATTGGCTACATAGCTGACCCCCACTCACCCAACCACCCTATACCCTCCTAAGAACCATTGTTTTAACATCACATGCTACCACCACCCCTTTCACACGCTACAGATCGATCGCAATCACCACTAGGATGTGCTAGTAATTTGCAATCAATACCACCTCTATCACTCGTAATTGGTTGTTGCTCGCATGGTATCTCCTCCTCTTCATGTAATTAATGTAGCCAAAGGCGTACCACATCACAGTTATTTCCTTGATGCGAGAGGTGACATCACACTCTATCTCTATTTATATCTATCTCCCCTTATGTTTCCATCGTTCAATCTGGTATGTAATTTTTTGTTCATCTCTTACATCTGATTTCGTATTATTTTATCGGGCGAGCTCTTAATTACACACACATTATCCTGCCTAATTAAAATTAAAATCCTTTAAGTTTCAACTATTTTTCGGACCAGCGAGCTACTGGAGTGAAGATGAAAAGACGAATAAATGTTTGAAGGAGTGCTTGCGACCAGCATCCCGAATTCGCCTTTGGAAGTTTTACAGCAGCTGAACTGCCTACATTGTCAACGATACTTTTCACAAACCATTAGGGTAAGGCCCTTGCAACTTGGAATGTATAGGGCAAGGGCACACTCAGGTGATATACTGTTTTATCTTCTGTGCTCTTCTCAGCAATCAAGAATCCATTCCATAATTATTTAAATATTTCGATCAACCTCGCAATCTTCCGATCGATCTATCTCTCAATCTTTCGATCAATCATTCAGTCATTCGATCAAACTTTCAACCTTTCGATCAATCATTTGATTATTAGATCATCATTTCAATCAACCTTCCAATCTTTCGATTAAACTTTCAAACATTCTATCAACATTTCAAACTTTCGGTCAATATTTCAATCCTTCTCTAAATCTGTCAATGTTACGATCAACCTTTTACAAAAGTTATTTAAAAAATCTTTCAATCCATAGCCAATCCATTGGTTTGTGGTCTGTCTTATACCGGTGCATATAGAAATGTGATTAATTCACGAAGTATACCACTTGGCGACTGCTTTAATGTTTTGTATGCAGTCCGCTGTAAGTGCATTTATAATTAATATCTGCATTAATTTTGTTTGTATTGAAAACTGACCAGTTAGAAATAAAGCCCAACTTATGCATGAGAGGTCTACAAATTTCTAACCTCGGCAAAAAGAAATCCGTTCAAAGTAGCTTCTTTCGATTTTGCACTAATAAAATTTTCAATTTTGCACCTTTCCTATTAGTTGGCCTTACAGACAAGCATGCTCCTTAAGTAATCCCTGACGCATCAGAAAACACATGTACACTCATTTGCAAAAAAATTATTATCCTGATGGTGCCATCACAGCAGCACATAAAGTTTATAATTTATATACATTAAAACAATACAGGTTGGAACAAGTACATATTGAGAGTATTCAAGTTTTCTTGACATTACTAAGAACATGAGAGATCACACAATAAATCATTAAATATAATTTCTTGGAAAATTTAAGGACAGAAAGGAAAATGTGACAAATAACACAGGCCAACGATAAAAAACTTTGTTAATGATTTTGCCGGATTCTTATGTTTTTTGGTGTGCTGAGTCCTAAAATAATAACAAAAAAGGTCATAACACCCACCATTTTTTTCACATTTGAATATACGAAATGTAAGAAATTAATTTTTTATCTAATATCTTTGCATTTTTATATACTTTATATATATTCATATACATATATATGTATATTTATATACTTGATAAACATTATTAATATACTAAAACACGCAGCAAATATAAATGAAATTAGGTTGGCAGTGGTGGTACAACTGTTTTCTTTCAGTCAACACAACATCACTTTCCAGCTTTTTGCCCATATGCATTACGTATGGCTAACCATGGTCGTAAAACTTTTCCTAACAGTTTTTGTTATATATGTGGTGAGTTTGTAATTTAATAATATCAAAGAAACATTACAGACTTTGTTAAAAAAAAGTGTACTTGATATATTTTGGAATAAAACTCGGCGATCAAGAAAAACCTTGGGCTCCACAAAAGGTATGCTATGTTTTTGTTGAAGACCTTAGAAAATGGTCAAAAAAATAAAATAAAGTTCTTAGATTTGCAGAACCGATGATATGGAGAGAACCAAAAAGTCATTGAGACGATTGTTATTTTTGTAGCAATGATGATACTGGATATAACTCCACAAATAAAAAAGTAATGGTCTACTCTAATCTTCCTTCAGCAATTCGGCCAGTCGGTCATGGTCCGAGACTTCCTGTTCCTGACCTACCACAGGCAGTTATAATGTTCTCAAGAAAATGTACAACTTCATTTGTTTACACAAGCTGAGTTAAATGATTTGGTAAGATATTTGGGTTTCACTAAAGAGAAATCCTTATTAATAGGCTCTAGGCTAATAGAAAACATTTGTTGGCACCTAGAGCATATATTTATCAATATAGAACAAGTGATCAACAGTTCGCTAAGTTTTTTAAGCAAGAACAGGATTTTGTGTATTGACATGATATTGGTGGTCTAATGAATGAATTTCGAATTGAGTACAACACAGAAGAATGGAGGTTTTTTATAGACTCATCAAAAACTAGCATAAAAGCTGTTATTTTACACAATGGTAATACTTATGCTTCACTGCCTGTGGCTCATTCAGTCCATATGAAGGAAACTTACGAAAATATAGACATTTATTTAAAGAAAATTAACTATCCTGCTCACGATTGGATGATGTGTGGAGATTTGAAACTTGTTTGCATGCTCCTAGGCCAACAAAATGGATTTACTAAACTTCCACGTTTTATATGTGAGTGGGACAGCAGAGCAAGGGATCGACAATGGTCCACAAAACATTGGCCTGCAAGAAAAACATTAACACCTTTAAAGAATAATATTTGGCATGAAATTTAATAGATTAAAAAAAAATTCTTCTACCACCTCTTCACATTAAATTAGGTTTAATGAAATAGTTTGTAAAAGCCTTGCCAAAAGATGGTGAACGTTTTAATTATATATGTGATAAGTTTCCTCATTTATCAGGAGCAAAACTGAAAGAAGGGGTTTTCGTTGGGCCTGACATCCTTAAAATGATGTTCGATTCCAACTTTGAAACAAAAATGACTACACAGGAAAAGGAGGCTTGGATATCATTTAAGCAATTTGTGACTAAGTTTTTGGGCAATGTTAAAGACCCAAACTATGAGCATATAGTAGCTAATACGATAGAAAAATTAAAAAATCTGGGATGCCTGATGAACCTTAAAGTCCACGTGTTACACAACCATCTTGACTTTTTCCCTGACAACTTGGGTGATGTTAGAGAAGAACAGGGGGAGCGGTTTCACCAGGACATCAAAGTGATGGAGAAACGTTACTAGGGACGGTGGAATGTCAGCATGATGGGTGATTACTGCTGGTCACTTCACCGAGAACAACAAAATGCATCACATTGGAGAAAAAGCTAAATATATAGCTTGAAAGAGAAGAGAGAAAGGAATACCAAAAAATAAACATTTAAAATGTATGTAATGAATTTTTTTTTAAACAATCGCACACATCGCATTTTTAAATACAAATGCTTTATGTGGGTGATACAAAAAAACTGATGCCAGATTCGGTTTCAGTACCGAAAAATACATAAGATTCAGCTGCATTTATTTAAAAAGCTTTCACAAAATTATTTTTTGTTAGCCTTTGTATCTAGTTTAAATCATATAGTGCTTTTAATCTACTTAGGTTTAAATATTAAAGTTAAAATTTTTGCTCACAGCAAAAAAAGTTCAAAGGTGTATCCCGAACAAAGTTTAAATTAATTAAATTATTTACAAATATAATTTACTTAGAGAGCTAATAAATTTAAATGTCTATAGCAACAGTATTAGAGAACGTGTGCTCAATATTACAAATTCAAAAATTTTAAAGTAATACTGGTACTTTAAAGATAAAGTTCATATTTAAGTAACCGATAGCCGACTTAGCCAAGTGAAGATATCGTCTAATCCACAAAAACGGAATATTTATCCAATGGGCAAGAAGATAACGTACCCAATGCCAGACTGTAGAATGGAGAAATTCAAATAAAACTTGACTACGTCGCCACCATCAAGAAAAGGGCAGGAGATGTTCACCGAAAGCCGAACCACGCAGCAAGAATTAGGCCAGCACGTGCAGGGAAGGTCAGGCTTGCACATGCACCCGCACAATAAGAGCCAATATATTACTGAGTGAATATAACTGGAGCACACGGAGAAAACAACTATCAAACTGGAGAGTTATCCACCACAGAGGAGCGAACTACGCCTTGAACCACCAAACAAAGTGGATAAAAAACACATCCCACAAATATTATTTACTAGGTCTAGAACCTACTTACTACGTGATGGTAAAAATTACAACAACAAAACAATGTAGTAGGCATTTAAGTGCCGGAAAATACCATCACGGTCACAGCGCAGCTTGAACACAACATTCTGGCAACACATCGAGGAGAAAAGTGGTTTAACCAGTTGGTACAAACATATAAAAAAAAAAGGTAGAGTTTGCAAAGAAAATCAGTAAATTTTGGTTGTGTATATCCATACAAACAACATATATGTATACATATATATATATAGAGATAGAGAGACACGACGAATGGATATATTACTTATAATTCTAATGGTTACGCAAACTTATGAAATGAGTAGTCACTGATTGCACTAAAAGTTTGAAATGCTTTTACTTTTTTTTAAATCTCACTTACGTTAACATCAGTGCATTTGCACAATGAAATTTATTTTGTTATTTCAATTACCGTAACTGCTGTCACCGTTACTTTACATATTTGTTTATTACATAAGAAAGAAACTTTACAAATCAAAAGACGGCTAAAATAAAAATATAAGGTGGTTGCTGTCANGTTACTTTACATATTTGTTTATTACGTAAGAAAGAAACTTTACAAATCAAAAGACGGCTAAAATAAAAATATAAGGTGGTTGCTGTCAATATTCTTCTCTAACTTCGCCGAGATTTGTGTCTTACCCGCTGCTTCTTTACGGATTGTTGGCAACTTATTGTTATTTAACTGCATTAAAAAAATTTGGTGGAAATTTTATTATTTCGGTATTTTGGTAGATAAAAAAGATCGGTTTTGGTAGGTTTACCGAATAATCGGTAGGGTTGGCAACACTGGGTTGAACAACGCTAAGTGAAGAATGCAGAGAACAAAAACAAAAGACGAACAAAAGGTCACATTCTCGACGATTCATGTCACCGGCTGTCCAGGAAAGACAAATTGCGCCTAAATACACAGTGGCGGGTAGAAAGTTATGTAAACTGAAAACAAATTTTTATTTGTGAAAACATGTGCCAAATACCTGGATACGGCAGAAAAATGGCAGAACTGTGGGCTGCAAGGAGGAAAGGTGAAGTAAGCATCAGAAGGCAACAACCAAAGTAATTCGCAACATTGCTGTGCACATCCGGCCGGCAGAGAAACCATCGCGCGACCTGACAATCGACAGGCAACTAAAGAAAATAAAAATGAATCTTTCAAAATACAGACCAAAACCTGATTGAAACCAAAGAAACGAGAAAATTATGGAAACTGGAAAACAGTGAAAAACAATGATTAAACAAAATGAAAGATGTATAAAACACATCATATACGCATTGATAAGCCATTAAATCAAAATGCATGATACATGCACCATACCGAGATTTGTCATAAAAAAATACCAGAAACACAGAACACAATCAATAATAAAAGATATCTTGGATGGCTGAAATGGAAAATAAAAACATTTAATACTTCATATATTAAATAACAAAAATATATCAATACAATTATTTAAGTTCCTGGCAATCGTTTTTTTTATTTAAGTACACAACATGAGGTCTGAAAAATACGTAAATAGAGTACAACAACGGTGAAATAATATTGACGAGTTTTACAAATGACGCGACATGGTCGCCAAATATCCTTTAAAGATTGCCGCACAACCAGGGTTCCCTGAATCACCACCAGTTAAAGCGGGAATCATAGGAAAAGAAACGCCACACCGTAACACCTATCTAAGGAGTGGTGTGCAGCTCTATAATGAAGTGTTGATCATGGCGCTGGCAAGGACATATCTAGGTAAGAATTAGGCAATCGTCTTTATCCTGACAGAAGAAGAGACTGGAATTCCTCACAGAAGGTAACCAATCCTCATAACGATCTGTGAATGCAGGTAATTTGATCGTGGTAACTTCTATCGCAGGGCAATATACGGGCTATTTGGTGTGGAGTCTTGATATAATATATATATACATATATATATATATATTTGATATTTTGTTAAGTGTAACTTGAGTTGTGCCGCTTCCCTTCTTCTGTCATTTGAAATCCGGGAACTTAAATTACAACAACACACAGTATGGAAGAACCGAGGACAAACGTAGAAAGAAAAAGGATTGACGGAGGGGTAAGTGAAGACAAAATCTCACACTGAACTGAGCAGTTGTAATGCAGATATCACTATATTTATTTCACATGTTAACAGAGTCTGCTGACATACCAGTTGATACTGACAAATATAGATTTCAGAATAATAGCATATACAAGCAGGAAATTTATATAAGGTAAATTTTATATAAAATTATATTATTTAAACTTTAGTGTAATAAAATAATATTATATTTATTGAAATGGTTCACCATAATTTTTTTAAATATATCTATTGAAATTAAAAATTACATAATTTTTTAACTGTGTACAATTGTAAATTTTCCACATTTCAAATTACAGGAGACCAGGGCTGGTTAACACAGGTAGTGCACTCGCCGGACGTCAAAACACGACTCCACAGTACGATGAGGGACACACCCACAACCCCGCATCTGACTCTAGTAGGAACCGGCGATGTGACAACGATGTTACAATACACTTCCAAGCCGTCCCGCCATTGTTCATCAACTCCGCCTGCAGCCAACATAGGTAGTACACCCACCGGACGTCAAAGCACGACTCCTCAGTACACGAGGGACACACCCACCACCCCGCATCTGACTCTAGTAGGAACCGGCGATATGACAGCGATGTTACAATACACTTCCTCGAAGTCCCGCCGCTGTACATCAACTCCGCCTGCAGCCAACACACGTAGTGCACCCGCCGGACATCAAAGCACGACTCCTCAGTACGACGAGGGACACACCCACCACCCCGCACCTGACTCTAGTAGGAACCGGCGATGTGACAACGATGTTACAACACACTTCCACACAGTCCCGCCGCCGTACATCAACTCCGCCTGCAGCCAACACAGGTAGTGCACCCGCCGGACGTCAAAGCACGACTCCTCAGTACGACGAGGGACACACCCACCACCCCGCACCTGACTCTAGTAGGAACCGGCGATGTGACAACGATGTTACAACACACTTCCACACAGTCCCGCCGCCGTACATCAACTCCGCCTGCAGCCAACACAGGTAGTGCACCCGCCGGACATCAAAGCACGACTCCTCAGTACGACGAGGGACACACCCACCACCCCGCACCTGACTCTAGTAGGAACATGCGATGTGACAACGATGTTACAACACACTTCCACACAGTCCCGCCGCCGTACTTCAACTCCGCCTGCAGCCAACACAGGTAGTGCACCCGCCGGACGTCAAAGCACGACTCCTCAGTACGACGAGGGACACACCCACCACCACGCACCTGACTCTAGTAGGAACCGGCGATGTGACAACGATGTTACAACACACTTCCACACAGTCCCGCCGCCGTACATCAACTCCGCCTGCAGCCAACACAGGTAGTGCACCCGCCGGACGTCAAAGCACGACTCCTCAGTACGACGAGGGACACACCCACCACCCCGCACCTGACTCTAGTAGGAACCGGCGATGTGACAACGATGTTACAACACACTTCCACACAGTCCCGCCGCCGTACATCAACTCCGCCTGCAGCCAACACAGGTAGTGCACCCGCCGGACGTCAAAGCACGACTCCTCAGTACGACGAGGGACACACCCACCACCCCGCACCTGACTCTAGTAGGAACCGGCGATGTGACAACGATGTTACAACACACTTCCACACAGTCCCGCCGCCGTACATCAACTCCGCCTGCAGCCAACACAGGTAGTGCACCCGCCGGACGTCAAAGCACGACTCCTCAGTACGACGAGGGACACACCCACCACCCCGCACCTGACTCTAGTAGGAACCGGCGATGTGACAACGATGTTACAACACACTTCCACACAGTCCCGCCGCCGTACATCAACTCCGCCTGCAGCCAACACAGGTAGTGCACCCGCCGGACGTCAAAGCACGACTCCTCAGTACGACGAGGGACACACCCACCACCCCGCACCTGACTCTAGTAGGAACCGGCGATGTGACAACGATGTTACAACACACTTCCACACAGTCCCGCCGCCGTACATCAACTCCGCCTGCAGCCAACACAGGTAGTGCACCCGCCGGACGTCAAAGCACGACTCCTCAGTACGACGAGGGACACACCCACCACCCCGCACCTGACTCTAGTAGGAACCGGCGATGTGACAACGATGTTACAACACACTTCCACACAGTCCCGCCGCCGTACATCAACTCCGCCTGCAGCCAACACAGGTAGTGCACCCGCCGGACGTCAAAGCACGACTCCTCAGTACGACGAGGGACACACCCACCACCCCGCACCTGACTCTAGTAGGAACCGGCGATGTGACAACGATGTTACAACACACTTCCACACAGTCCCGCCGCCGTACATCAACTCCGCCTGCAGCCAACACAGGTAGTGCACCCGCCGGACGTCAAAGCACGACTCCTCAGTACGACGAGGGACACACCCACCACCCCGCACCTGACTCTAGTAGGAACCGGCGATGTGACAACGATGTTACAACACACTTCCACACAGTCCCGCCGCCGTACTTCAACTCCGCCTGCAGCCAACACATGTAGTGCACCCGCCGGACGTCAAAGCACGACTCCTCAGTACGACGTGGGACACACCCACCACCCCGCACCTGACTTTAGTAGGAACCGGCGATGTGACAACGATGTTACAACACACTTCCACACAGTCCCGCCAGAGATACATTTACCACACAGAACCAGCACGACTACAGAAACAATAGTTTAGCTACACGACAATGTTGATTTGAAGAAATGGTGATTTTGTACACACTAAGGTAATTATTTAAAATTTTATTGTTTGTCTGTTTCGTAGTGTTTATAAAACCTGCTGTAAAAGTCACAATAAAATTTTTTTCTTTGAAATAGCACTGAAATAACGATTAAGAAAAAAATATACTTTACATTGGTAAATTATGTTAAATTTACATTGACGTACAATAATAACTATTATGAGAAAATTCTAGACCTACATTGACCTAACTGATGACTCAGGATTTTAATATTAACTGTCAAATTTCGGCCAGTTATTTAGATTTCCATTTAATAAGTTTAAAAAACGAAAATTGTAATTACTGATGTTAATTATGTAAAATTAATACATTAAAATTAGTAATTTAGTACTTCAAGTTAATATTTTTTTTAGTGTGTGAAAATCAATTAGTGATTTAATAAGTATACTACTTATTGAACTTGAAGAAGGCAAACATTCACAAAGTAGCCAAAATCGGTCAGTTATAAGCAGTGATATTTGTGTATGTTCACTGAAGCATATTGATAAACGAGCATCTCTGATTTACAGAAAACGTCCTGTTTATTTTTTCAAAAATGTAAGTGTTTTGTAGCTAGATGATGTCGATATTGGTAGAATTTTTCATGGATTATTGAGAATTGTTCTGATGAGAGTGTGCAAAGACAGTTTGAACACACATGCTTTTGCTAAATTTTTACTGCAAAAAAATACATATCTGAAAATTCAAAAAAAAAAACTGTAAATTCTATCACTCCGCTGAACGCAATTCCATAATTACTATATAATGAAAATTACGATATATTATTTTAACTGCGTGTTTTTAACTACCGCGCCTAGAATCGCTAAAACTATAATACACGCATCTTTATAAATCGATGTTAGGTACACTTACTCTTATGTGTCAAATTTTTTACTTCTACGTTCTTGTAAATACGGAACATTTTCTTAAATAAAATTTTCATTTTTTGAATATCGTTATTAATACCATATACCTACAAATTGTGATGTAGTTAAAAATATTTAAGAGGTAACAAACAAATGAATATTCGTCTGATATTATACGCTTATATTTCCACGGAAAATACACTTCATATTCTTATTAAATAGAAGTATATTTTATTACAATCAGCAAATATGTAAAGGTTAATAAAAATGTACTCCTACTCTAACGGTTTGGTTACGGACACGCAGTTGAAAATATAGTGAGTTCAGTGACCCGTAGGTTATAGCTACCGATTTTCTGTTTAATTGAAATAACTTACATTACCTGCTGTCTACCTCTTAAACAAATGTTTCATTTGACTTGGCCCCAAGTGCTTGATCATGATTTATTTTCTGAGCCACAATTACCTAAAAAATACTTTGTTGTAAAATGTGTTGATAACTAGCGTATGAATGAATTTAAAGCTAAGCATGTTTCCAAATTTAATACAGAATATTTTTTTACCACTAATGATTCCTTCCGCAAATAGAGCATAACTCAAACGAAATATAAAAGACTAAAATTATTTATTCTAGGAGTCCTTAAATCGTATCATTTTCATCCTGAATAAGATTTACCATACGGAGAATACTTATAGTGTTTCTTACACAAGCCGCTTACTCTGGCTGACATAATATCACTCCTCCACCCAATACACGCCACCTCACTCGTTCAGTACAGTGCAGAGTGACTTCATAATATTCGTTTTCTTCTAAAATTAAAGATGCAACGTTCATGTCTAGTATGTAGGTTTACTTTGAGAATTCATAGTTGCTTAGAAATAAAGTAATAATTTATATTAGCGACTATAAATGGTAACACGGGACATATGTGGCCGAGACTAGTCAATTAAATAAATAATTATAATTAATTTAAATAAATAGTGCCATGCACCTTTCCGCCCCTCTTTATAGCCCAGTTCTCCAACAAGCGAAATAAAATAAAACACTTTCTGTGAATTTTTTTTTCTAGAAATATTGTACATACAAATGAACAATTTGCGTTCCACAAAATTTCAAAAGCAATGCTTGGTCCTCTTAACAGTACTTCAACTATGCAATTACCGCTGTCTGGCATGCCTATCGACCATTCGATCGATCGACTAAAAAGCAAACATAAAAGCTCCCATCCACATGCTATGAGCACCAGACGTAGGGACACTGCAGCTTCTAAGTAATACAGTACGATACTCGACACGGCCAGTCGCGGCAGCGGGCAGTGTTAGTAACGGGGCACGGCCAACTATAAACTCAAACAAAAACACTTAGCTCAGAGATCCTCTTCAACCAGGCTGCGACCTGGTACTGGGCCGTGACATCTCCTTGTCCGAGGTTCTCCTGCAGTCTAACTGTGTATGTCCTATGTTATCCGATGCAGGAGAATGATCCTTAATTCCCTGGTCGTTATTTCTCTCACTAGGCGAGTTGAGCATGTAATGTAACGTGTAATGTAACATGCTCGCGTAGTTAGGACGTGTTCAGGGAAACTGGACACAGCCAATGTGCCGTGCGCGAGCAAGGACGCCTGGGGGGAGGAATCTGTATTGCAGCTCAGAGACATTTACAGTAACTATACTGTTCTGTGTGATCCTACAGATAAATATTATTATGAAAAAGCTCATGAAGGAAGATGCGTGGCAGAACAGCGTCAGGTAGCCCACTTCCAGTACAATATTTGCCTTGCCAACCAGCAGAACCACTTACTGATCAAGCTCCACCAAATGCTTACAACAGTCCACCCCACCACTATCTCAATTGTCAAACCACATTAATGATTACATACTGGCTTCTTTTATTTGTATGCCTGGGGAACATTGAAATTATATTTGTGATATTTTTTTTATTAGAGAAAACGCCGTTTAATTTATAACTACTGTACTAAAACAAGATGTTAGTTGTTAAGAAGTACATAGTTCATATTTTAAATATTAAAGATGCACTTTGAGTTATTTTACATAAAATTTTGATTTTAGTTTTTCGGGAAGTGCTGCACAAACATCTGGGACAGTTTTTCCAATCGATTGTTTCGATATTATAAAAAAGACAGTACCTACTGCCGTCTTCGTATGAATCTCCAGCAGCCAGCCTGGAATATAAACAGTGGATAACATTAACATTTATAAGGTTAATAAAATATATTTATATTTATTACACATGTTTAATACAAACTTGTCTTCAGTTCAAATTGAAGTCTTAAATGTGTTACTACTCAACAGATTTTGGTAATTTTTTAGTCAGAAAATTCTTAAAATATTTACGAGATATAGTGGTAAAGTTTATATACTGTCCACTTATGTGTTGAATCTTTAAATCCTGCATTGTTTCTGACCCGACCCGCTTTTTATACAATTCAGTACCCCGCCATCGCTGAGGCTTTCATTGTTTTTTGCGTACATTGCATTGATGCGCACACAGTAGCATAGCACTGCACAGAATTAAAGCAAATAATGTTTCGTTGTCTTACATGTGGCGTAGCCTCGAGATGGGAAAGGAGAACACTACCTGCTAGTTCCGTGTTCGACACGACTGACGGTGCTCGTTGACAGCAGCGAGAATTACATTACACGTAACATTACACGCTCGGTTCGCCTAGTGTAAACGCACCTTAAGAATGACGCTCAACCGCTCCTTAGTGACTGTCCAATCTAGGAACGTTGGCTTCCTAGTAGTGCATTGTTGGGAAATCATAAACTAGCAGACGATGTTTTCAGGACGGATGCTACACCGCCGGAGCTCCGTACTCAGTAGTTTCTCCTCTCCCCCACACAAACACTCAAACAAGGGCCATTACGTGTGGCGCGGACAGTAGGCCACTCCCTGGTGAAACACCGCCTCTCCAGACTGCGTGCTCCAGAGGCTGCTCTCGCTGTCTTCGTCTCGGCATTCCTCTCCCCACACAAACACTCAAACAAGGGCCATTACGTGTGGCGCGGACAGTAGGCCACTCCCTGGTGAAACACCGCCTCTCCAGTCTGCGTGCTCCAGAGGCTGCTCTCGCTGTCTTCGTCTCCGCATTCCTCTCCGCAGTGACTAGGGACAGAGTTAGGCGCACGTGGCTGTATTTGGGGAGCTGTCGTAAGGAAACGGCTCTCTGCTTGTCAATTATTGTGGTCATTGCTGTCTAAAGCATATCGGGAAACGGTGTCCTGTATCACACCTCGCTTTCTCGCGAGTACTTTACTGACGATCATAGAGATAGTAGCGCGCAAACTAGACACGTTAACACCAAATCGGTTTCTTCAGGCTTTGGTGTTAGTAGGCCCAAGAAATTACATAACTCAAAAATAGAGAGCACTCTTCAGTTTATCACACGAAGTTATATTAAATAATATGTTTTTAGAAAATGCATCTGCGGTTTATATATGTTTTAGGATATTTTAGTTTCCCTCATAAGTATTTTTTTGAGAAAACATTACCGAATTTAAAATTAAAAAATATGTATAAATGCATATACTATAGTTCCATAAATAGACAAAATTAAAAAAAATCTACAACTTAATAAGGTTAATTTTCCTCCCGTTTATAATAACTTAAAGTTTCATAAGTTGTAACATTTACATCAGGAAAACCATTATATTTCGAAATTATTAATTTTGGTAGAATATGAAATTACAAACTTTAGTAACCAAAAAAGTCGTCAGCGAGTCAAACATTAAGTCAAAGAAATACGATTTTATTATATCTGGCATCGTCATTTACAGTATGTTCACAATTGAGTTACTTCCAAATTCATCCTTATTTGTTTGCTCATAGAAAATTAATATTTCCGAGTACAGTACCTAATGAAAAAATGTTATGGTTCGTTTACTCAATTCTGACAATTTGTAAAAAACGGAACCATTTTTATCGGCGAAATATATAAGTATATTGTTACATGTTTATGGACTGCATCACTATTAGAAGGATTTAGCCGATTCAGGAAAAATTTCCAGGGTCTGTATCCAGGGTACAAACACCTTTGACATTTGACGTTACCACTGCCATCTTGTCTACCATCTTGTATTTAATTTTCTTCGTGCTATATCATTCTATCCCTATATTCTCCGGCTCACGCATTCCACTTTAGTCACATTCGCTCCTTCCTGCCATCTTTGTGTAGGACATAGAAAATATTTAACCTCGTGCAGGACTTGGAATATAATTCATGTTGTGAAAGACTTAGGACCAGACCTAACCTAACTTGAAATATTCAAACATAGAAAAAAAATTCCAGTGTTACATATTCAAACCACCTGAGTACAAGAGCCCATCCTGGCATCATCAAGTCCCCGTCAGCTCAATATATGTAAAGGGACTTGCCCACTCATGTAGGACTCTGAATATGTATAAATTAAGTCACATTCGTACAACCTAATGTATGACTTGGAATTATTTAATACTAGCCTAACATTACTCAACCTAAACCTCATACCAACCCAACGTACCATACTACCCAACACACCATCGAAACATACCAACCAGCAAACCAAAATATACAGGAAGATTCTAAAATCATGGGACAAATATTGAGGGGTGGTAGAGCTCAGTAACCCAAACAATTATTGTATAGGAATATATGGCCGAAAGTGAAGCGTTAAGGCACAAACACAAAAATATAACACTTTAACAGAATCATAAAATGTCCATTAGCAGCATACTTAACGAGTGATTCCGTACAGAAAATGTTAAAATAGTTGCTAGAAATGCATCCACCAACAGTCACGCATGCTTTGTAACCTCTACATATGGCGTGATTGACTGACAATGGTGGCGATGGGTTAGGGCAGTCAAACGGTTCGCCAGTGACCAGCTGCATCAGCGAACAAAGCATTTGCGCTTGAGAGTTCGGCCGTGTTGGGTGATGTTACGAATAGCGAAAAGGCAGACATGCATCTAATGTACGGTGCTCCTAATGGTAACAGAAGAGCAGTGCTACGGCTGTATCAGTAACGGTTTCCACGTAGACGCATGCCGAACCACAAAATGTTTGAGCGATTACATCGGCAACTTTGTGAAAATGGTTCATTTATCGCCAGTACTAATGGAAGGGGTCGATCGAGGACTGTACGACAACCACACCTTGAAGAAGTCATCTTGAGCCATGTGGACGAAACACCTGGAACAATTACAAGGGCTGTAGCATGTCATATACATGTAAGTCAACCAACCGTTTGGAGAGTTTCACACGAAGAACGTTTACACCAATTCCACATACAGAGAGGGCAAGCTTTGCAAACGTGTGATTACCCTCTGCGCGTGGCTTTCTGTCAATGGTTCTTGCAGCAGTGTGCGTTGCAGCCGGCTTTTCCAGCTCATGTGCTATTCACAGATGAGGCGACCTTTACACACGAAGGCGTTTTCAATGCCCACAATTCTCATGTGTCGGTAACAGAAAACCCACACGCCACACGCCCTCATGCATTCCAACAACGCTTCTCTTTGAATGTTTGGGCGGGTATTGTCAATGATTACCTGATAGGCCCATATCTCCTACCAACCCGACTCAATGGCCGCTGTTATCGGATATTTCTGGAAGATGTTTTACCAGAATTGCTGCAAAACGTTCCGATTGGCGTTCGCAATCAAATGTGGTTTCAGCATGATGGTGCGCCAGCCCATTTCAGTATGGAAGTCCGCAAATACCTGGATGCTACTTTTGGGGTGCGCTGGATTGGGCGTGGTGGGCCAGTCCGATGGCCACCACGATCGCCAGATTTATCGAGTCTCGATTTTTTGCTTTTGGGGCATTTAAAAGCCAACATTTAAGAGATTCCAGTTGTATCCATTGAAGACCTCGTCGCTCGACTATCCTGTGCNGGGTGCGCTGGATTGGGCGTGGTGGGCCAGTCCGATGGCCACCACGATCGCCAGATTTATCGAGTCTCGATTTTTTGCTTTGGGGGCATTTAAAAGCCAACATTTAAGAGATTCCAGTTGTATCCATTGAAGACCTCGTCGCTCGACTATCCTGTGCNGGGGGCATTTAAAAGCCAACATTTAAGAGATTCCAGTTGTATCCATTGAAGACCTCGTCGCTCGACTATCCTGTGCGGCTGCACGCGTGCGTGAAATACCCGGCATTTTTTAATCTGTTCGCCAATCATTCCACTGACGCTACCAAGCTTGCATTACTGTCAGTGGTAGCAATTTTGAGCAATTATTATAAACATTGCTGTAAAAAGGCATTTAGCGGCGACGTTGTAAATAAACAATGTGTTGCATTTCGTGTGTTATTTTTGTGTTTGTGCCTCAGTGCGTCACTTCCGCCCATATATTCCTATACAATGATTGTTTGTTTTATNGTGTGTTATTTTTGTGTTTGTGCCTCAGTGCGTCACTTCCGCCCATATATTCCTATACAATGATTGTTTGTTTTATTGAGCTCTACCACCCCTCAATGTTTGTCCCATGATTTTTGAATCACCAAACAAATTATCGATAACAACCACACACTAGTCATACCCTACACCTGCCATACGACACACTGGTAACTCGAGTATAGCAAGAAATTCAAACCAGCCCATACCACTATTATATATACTGCCCACACCATCTAATCTCCCAACCAACAAGAGACAAAAATATGNTCAAACCAGCCCATACCACTATTATATATACTGCCCACACCATCTAATCTCCCAACCAACAAGAGACAAAAATATGCTCACCTTCCTACCAGCATACCATACACAGCATATCGGCCATGCCCAAAAATATATATTGCCATACTGCCCATTCTAATTAATAACACCAACTAAAATATACCATAAAAATTAACCTAATGTCTGTCATAACATCTTAACCAGAAGACATCAGCCCGATATACTTCAAATCTCTTCCCAATATAACATACAACAGAACNCTGTCATAACATCTTAACCAGAAGACATCAGCCCGATATACTTCAAATCTCTTCCCAATATAACATACAACAGAACACACTAACAATTGTGACGGTTTCAGCAGACACATGCAAATAGGACTACTTCTCTGATTCCTCAGGATGATGATGTTCGATNTAACAATTGTGACGGTTTCAGCAGACACATGCAAATAGGACTACTTCTCTGATTCCTCAGGATGATGATGTTCGATTTTCAATGAATAGAAACCCCCACCCCCTCCTCGTTGGTGCGGCAGCGAAGGGTATAATAATCCTAAAACTAATTTTTGGTTTTCACAGAAAAAGAAATGTTTACAAAACTCTGATAAATTTTCCCGTTTTTGAAATGCAAAATGCCAATTCCCAATATGGGAATTTTAAAAAAACTATTGAAACTATTTAATAAAATCCCATGAATTTAAACGCCCTACAAAGTCATAATATTTTATTTATTTTATACAAAATAATTAAAAATATAAATAATGTATATTTTCATTACTATGCAAAACAACCACCCCTACCCCTGGCCAACAAAACCTTTTAAAACAGAGAAACAACACTTACTTCCCTAATAAAGTTCCCTGGCCTGTCTCCCAGAGCAGGGGANACAAAACCTTTTAAAACAGAGAAACAACACTTACTTCCCTAATAAAGTTCCCTGGCCTGTCTCCCAGAGCAGGGGAGAACACAAGCATTTGATACAATTTTGTCGTCGTCTTCTCGAACATTTTCCAATGCCCACGGAGCGCTGTCGTGGTTGACCGGCGTCACGTTTTTCACGGCGTAGATCAGGGGGGAAGGTTGTCATGATGGAACTTAACTTGCCTAAGTGCACCCATTTGGATGATGTAGTCAGTCTTCCCCACCCTTCGTACCGCTGTGTGGGGTCCACTCCAGCAGGGGGCGAAACCTGTACAGAAATTGCCGTAGGCGGCCAACTGCTCGTGTGCTAATACATACAAAAGTTGCGCAATTTGCAGCTCTTTCAGGGGCTGTCCAGTTTCTGGCAACCACTGATAGATGTGCCATTCCTGTCGTTCCTTGGCCCGTTCGAAACTCTGCAGGCAGTATCCTTCTCGTGTCTCTGTTTCTTAGGGTCCTGAGTTCGTTGTCGGTTGTGGGTATACATATTCCCCGGGTCGTACCAGACAGTGTCCTTATAGTAATTCTGCAGGCGAGTTGCTAGTGCCTTCGTTCTGTCGGTTTCTCAGGCAGAACTGTATCTCTGGGAGATGAGTGGCCCAGGTAGTGCTGTCATCCCTCANCCTTCGTTCTGTCGGTTTCTCAGGCAGAACTGTATCTCTGGGAGATGAGTGGCCCAGGTAGTGCTGTCATCCCTCACGCGAAGCCGGAACTGTGCCTTGAACTCTTGGTTCCTTCATGTTGTGGGATTCGAATGGGGGTGGTACACCACCTGTACTGCCCACCACTTGGTGCAGAAATTCCGCTATCGCTTTCTCCTGAACTGCTGTCCATTTTTGGAGATGATTACCTATTGGTAACTCCAGCGGGCGAAGAAATAATTCTGCAATGCTCCTGCTACGTTTTTGAGCTACGNGAGATGATTACCTATTGGTAACTCCAGCGGGCGAAGAAATAATTCTGCAATGCTCCTGCTACGTTTTTGAGCTACGATTTTGAGGCTTGAACTCGGGAGGCGATAAGCTTCACACCTCCTGGTGTATAAATCCGTCACTACCAATAAAAGTCTCATTTTTTTTGTGGCACGGGGATATTGTCCCATCAGGTCCTAGGCGATGGTCACAAAGGGTTTCTCTGGTACGAGGGGTTGCTGTTGAGTAACACCATCGGCGCAACAAATTTTCAGGTGGTTACATGTTTCGCAGCCACTTACGAATTCCCGCACTTGTCGTGTGAGCCCTGGGGAGAAATAGTGGGCTAATATGTTCCGCTTTGTTTGTGCGGCTTCCGGNGAAATAGTGGGCTAATATGTTCCGCTTTGTTTGTGCGGCTTCCGGATGACCCACTAGGTGGCTGGCCAGAGAGTGTTCCAGGACAAACATTTGTCCCTCCTCCGGCCCGTATGTTCGCCAGTTCCCCTCTTCCCTTGCGGGCAGGGTCTCCAGGTGGTTATCATCGTGCGCCAGTTTGCCAGCTGTTCTCTGGCACACTGCGGACAGTTGATATGCAGCGAGTACTCGTTGGTATTATGCATCACTTGTTATGTCTTGGGTGGCATTACTTGTGCCTACAGTGGCATGCTGTAACCGAGAAACCGGCGAACTGTCTGGTGGGAGTAGGACTTCCCACTCGTCTTCGTCACGTGATATTTCGGTTGTACAGGGTGTACGGGAAAGGGTGTCTGCTAGTTAGTTTTCTTCGCCCAGGACGCTTTCCACCAAGCAATCATAGGCCTGTAATAACATGGGCCAATGCATGAGCTTGCTGCGGACAGTGCGCATGTTATACATCCACATTAAACACCGATTGTCGGTCCACAATGTAAATCGTTGGTACTCTAGGTGTTGGCAGTGGTGTTTTAGTGCGTACTTGCATTCGCATGAGGCAAGCTTTGTGCTACTGTAGTCTATGACTCAGTGTNTGGTGTTTTAGTGCGTACTTGCATTCGCATGAGGCAAGCTTTGTGCTACTGTAGTCTATGACTCAGTGTTACCCATCACCATAGTATTGAAATAGAATAGTGCCAAACCCCTCTTGACTGGCATCTGTTTGCAGAAATAAATGCCTCGGGGGGTCTAAACGGGACAGTTTGTCTCACTGTTGGAATNCTCTTGACTGGCATCTGTTTGCAGAAATAAATGCCTCGGGGGGTCTAAACGGGACAGTTTGTCTCACTGTTGGAATCTGTGTTTGATTTCTTCCAACACAATTTGGGCATCGTATTTCCATTGGAAACGCCATTGTGTTGACAGTCGCAGTTAATGGGGCTGTTATTGTAGCGAAGTCTTGTATGTAGCTCTTTAACCAGTTTACAAGCCCGAAACATTTTCGCCGGTATTTGCGTGAATTGGGTGCAGGGTAGTCTTGAATTAGCCACAATTGTTAGTGGTTGGGCTGGATACCCTCGGCATCGACCATGTGACCCAGGTATTGAAGTCATGTTTTCCCTATATAACATGTTCCATTGGCAAACGCTAACCTANGGCATCGACCATGTGACCCAGGTATTGAAGTCATGTTTTCCCTATATAACATGTTCCATTGGCAAACGCTAACCTATTGATAGCCAGTCGCTCCAAGACAAGGGATAATTGTTGTACGTATTCTTCCCACGTTTTTGGTCAGATCACTATCTCGTCTAGATAAGCGATCATACACTCCCCTATCAGCCCATCCAAAGCGAAGACTATCATGCTCTGTAAGGCGTATTTCAGTCCAAAGTGAATGCTCGTTTTAATTTAGCCGCCGGCAGCCCCCGACACTTATGCCAGATGTGACGGTTTTCGGATCGCATAGCCTCTTCTCAGGTCAAGAGAAGTTAAAATCTTGAAGTCCCGTAACATGTTTAGTGCAGAGTTCACACTGATTAAGGGCGGGGGCGCACTCTCTCTCACTTGGTTGGGCGGGCGGAAGTTCACACAAAACCTCCAGATCCCATATTTCTTGGTGGCCAGAGGGATAGATGAGTTTTAATTGCTTTCCATGGGTTCTATTACCCCATCCCTAATCACTTCCTCGATTTATTGATTAATGATCCTCAGGTGATAAGGATCATAAACACGAGGGGGTCTGGTCTCCCAAACTTGAAAGCACTCACCATAGTGCACAACTGCCATACTTGTTCTTTTAAGGGGGTTTGCCATGGATAATATGCCCCATCATTAGGTCAGGACTCGTTGGAAAGCGTCCCTATGTTCCGCGGGTACGGCATAGTCGAACGTGTCTAGTTGGATAGATGGTTATTTATTTCCTCTGCAATACCCTAGGTTGTACAATGTTCGCTGTTCGGTAAAAACCAATGTGAATGCAATCCATGGCGATTTNTTCCTCTGCAATACCCTAGGTTGTACAATGTTCGCTGTTCGGTAAAAACCAATGTGAATGCAATCCATGGCGATTTTAATAATGGCTTTGTGTTGTCTAATACATGGAACCCCTAGACTCAGGTCCTCTCGTTTCTCGTCGAGAGGAGGGCGNCAATAATGGCTTTGTGTTGTCTAATACATGGAACCCCTAGACTCAGGTCCTCTCGTTTCTCGTCGAGAGGAGGGCGATGATGTCCGTAGAACAGTCACGAAAATGTATTTTCACTCGGACTTCACCCAAACATTCGCTGGTCCCATTCAATGTGGTCAATTGTACGATTTGTTTGTCCCTGGTGATAAGCTGATGGCCTATTAACTCCGCCCACACGATCAATACGCTGTACCTGGATAGCTAATTCTTCTGCTATAAGTTGAGTAGGAAGCATATGGGTATTATAATCAGCTGAAATCTGGCGGAGCTAACTTGGCCTAGGTAATGGTGCATCTGTTTTTTATTTGTAGCTTCGGGAGTTCTGGTCGCAAAAATGGCGGAGAGGGCATCTCCAATTTGCCCTACTCTGCTTTGTCGTTTCCCTGCGGTTTACTCACCCAGTTCGGGAACATTTTGTGCNGGGCATCTCCAATTTGCCCTACTCTGCTTTGTCGTTTCCCTGCGGTTTACTCACCCAGTTCGGGAACATTTTGTGCAAGTGGTATTATTCGTCCTTACATATACGTGGCAGCGAGTCAGGTTACCACCCGGGTAGGGTGATAACTGCAGAGTGTTTTTGGGATTGTCCCTTATGCACTCTTCCCTTCGGACGTCCGGTCGTCCACAGTATTGGTCCGCATCTGCCCATCCGCCTTTACTACGTAAATTAATATTTGCCGCCCTGTGCTCCTCTGTATCTCGAGCCAGATGCAGATGTCACTCTTGGCTTGACNGCATCTGCCCATCCGCCTTTACTACGTAAATTAATATTTGCCGCCCTGTGCTCCTCTGTATCTCGAGCCAGATGCAGATGTCACTCTTGGCTTGACCTCCGAGGGTGTTGGATGTGCTGACTTCCCTCTCCAGGTTGCGAATAGATATTCTAAGATTTAGTTCGTGGACACACAGTGTGCTTGCCGCCTGAGTTGTCTCCTACCCCAGGCAGCTCGAGCCTAGCCCATTAGGGTCAGCGGTGGAGCCACTGTACAGCGCATAGGTTTACACTTTTTGAGTTAAAAAAATTTTTTATTTAAATTTTATTTAAAATTTAAATTTAAAAAAAATTTCTAAACGAGCTGTTTCAATACAAATGGGGCCCTGGATTGTCCCACGACCTTGGTAACAGGGGATGGCCTCCTAGAGTATGCCGAACTGTCATCAAACTTCACAACTCCGTGCAATGTCCGTCCAGATGCTGTCCTTAATCTGCCGACAACGAACTCATTCGCAACATGCCAGCAGAAGAATACATCGTAGCCCCACAAATCATTCCCCTGTTCCAACAAGCGAGAATTGAAACTGAAACGGAAACGGGAGAACCGCGAGGTCCAAATCCCTGCAGGAGGGAACGCCACAATGGCTCCACTTCCGCTCGATGTTTGTGAAACGGCAAGCCAATCGGTCCTCGAATCGGAGAGGGAAACACTGAGTAATGAAAGGTACCAACTTGTCGCATCCCAACAAGCAGCAAAAAAATGCCACGATTCGCTTCCAGAGAAAGCGCAGACCAGTGTGCCGGTTTCAAACCGGTTCGACGTTCTTCTCGATGTCAGAGACATCCCATCGGCCCCTCAGGCCCTCCTCCCGCCCGAACACAGCTGCGCTCTGCCAACAACACGAGGCGCACAACCTACCGCCTAGTAGTCCGTGACACCCACCTTCCTGGTTGTTTGTGAAGCCGACTAGGTGCGCTGAGCATTCACCCTGTCCATGGCCAGAAACGGCGTCCGCATTGTTGCAGCTGACGCCCAAAAATACAATGTCACGCAAGACCTCCTCAAGGCAAGCAACAAGGGAATAAAGTGTATGCATTGGAGGTACCTAGTCGGTGTTTTAGTTGTGATCAACCTGCCGGCGGACACGCCCAATGAAGCAATTCATGAGGAACTCGCGGAGCGCGGCTATTCTGTCAGTGATGTGTACCAGTTCCGTACACAACTCGCGNTGAAGCAATTCATGAGGAACTCGCGGAGCGCGGCTATTCTGTCAGTGATGTGTACCAGTTCCGTACACAACTCGCGGATCCCCCAACCCCGCAATAACACAGCTGGTTCCCTTGCGGCTTTTCTTCATGACAGTCGCACAAAATGACATGCTTCCCCCTCTCACTGAAGTCACCCGGCTCCACCTGACCGTGGTTCTTCTACGACTTACTGCAAGCGGCTGTCCGATGTTGCACAATTCAAAAATTGCAATGCCCTGGANATCCAGTCCACACTCCAATACCTACACCACCAATGGGCGAAATGGGTAACACCATGCGGGACCTCCAGGATTTCCTTGAATTCCTGCGGGAAGCCAATTTCGCCGGGATAATGGCGCACTTCCGCTCCTTCATGGATGCAGCCAAACTCACCNCTCTGGATGTGTGCCTCAAGCCCAGCCCCAACCCGCAGTACTGCAACTGCCTTGGATACCACCTGGCCACCTCCAAGCAAGTGCCCAAAGGTCCTTGAAATGGTTCAGTGCCGGCAAGCAGCTGCCGAACGCAGAACTTTCAACATGGCGCACACCCACTTGGCTGCCCCGACAGCCAACCCCCCGGCTGAGAGATCTCCATGTAATCCAATATCGCGAACACACAGGCACCACCTTCCGCTTCTTCATATGCTAACACAACCAGGGCATCCACACAGTCCTACACACTCTCCACACCACCCCCAGTTGCAACACAAATCCCACACAACCGCGTACCCCTCCCCCTCAGCACCACCCATCCAGTCCACACTCCAATACCTACACCACCAATGGGCGAAATGGGTAACACCATGCGGGACCTCCAGGATTTCCTGGAATTCCTGCGGGAAGCCAATTTCGCCGGGATAATGGCGCACTTCCGCTCCTTCATGGATGCAGCCAAACTCACCCAAGACCCCGTGGCCAAACAAAACCTGCTGTTCCAGGCACTCACGACGTTCCAGGTCACGCCCTAAATGGGTCATACCAACCAGCAACCCCTTGGTTCCCTGTCCCTTTTTACTTCGAACAGCAACGGCGTCTTCATTCAATTATATGAATTAGAAAGACTACTGGAAACGTACGGCATAGATATCGCGTTAATACAGGAGACATTCTTAAAACCTAACAAGAAATTTTCCATTAAATTTACGTAAATTACAGAAAGGATGGAGTTATAAAAGGAGGCCATACTTAATTCACAATAAAATACACCACCACTTATGTGCAAATCCAGACTTCTGGAATTTAGAATCGACTTAAATAAATATTCAAACAGACTCGGGACACAGTACCATAATTTCCGCCTACCAAACCCCCTGTAAAGCACTCTTAGAGAAAGATCTGGATATAATAACAGCGCAACAACGCCCGTTTCTAATTGCGGGAGATCTAAACGCTAAAACCCACACTGGAATAGCAGAGGAAGTAACACGAAAGGCAGTATTCTCTTACGCCATGCACAAGTTAATAATTATATAAAATTCACGCCCCGGACANGGAAGTAACACGAAAGGCAGTATTCTCTTACGCCATGCACAAGTTAATAATTATATAAAATTCACGCCCCGGACAGACCCACTTACTTTCCACCAAATAACATAAACATAAACCAGCTGGACGTTNATTATATAAAATTCACGCCCCGGACAGACCCACTTACTTTCCACCAAATAACATAAACATAAACCAGCTGGACGTTGTTGACATTATTCTAACTAACATACCTAACCCGATACTAGAATTAACTGTCCTGGACGAATTAGATTCAGATCTCTCGCCAGTATTCTGCAAAATCAGCACCAACTTAATTAAACACCCGGAAGTAATTCTAAATAAACTGCCGCAAACCAATTGGGATAAATTAAAATCTGACCTGGACGAAATATTCACGGACCAGCCGATAGAAAAAAACCGCAAAAAGGACATCAAACCAGCAATAGAAATTTTTCAGAAATAATTAAAAGCTAATTAAAAAACAACACCCAATTTCTTAACAGGCGGTTATTTTTAAAACAAAACTCCCCGGAAATAGATATCTTACTGGCAGAAAAATTACAAGCGCGACACGATTACCAACGTCGCATAACCCGCGAACTTAAAACCAGATTTAACAAACTTAATAAAGACCTCCGTAATTAATTATCACAGCTCCGAACAAATAAATGGGACACCTTTATCACCGAAATTGCAGATGATATTAAAAGTTTTTGGCAAAAATCTAAAATCCCCCGTGGAAAAAATGTTTCAAAAAACTCTACCCCCATTCTAGCTCTTTCAGGTTTAAAATACGCGCCCATAGACAAGGCAGAAGCCATAGCCGACTCTCGCTGATCAACTCACGCCCAACGCAGACCTTGGAGAACCTAATTTCCTTCGAGACATAAACACCACTACGGCTGCCATTCTTGAAAAAAAAACCCGTAAGAAACCCGAATTAGTAACCTTGCCAGAACTCCTGCTAACATTAAAATCAGTTCATCAGAAAAAAGCACCGGGACACGATAAAATCTCATACAAATTACTTAAAAACCTCCCATACCCGGCACTTTGCATGGTACTAAACATATTTAATGCCATATTAAAACACAAACACTACCCTGCAGAATGGAAACAGGCTAAAATAATAACAATACCTAAACCCGGAGAAGACCCTTGCGTTCCACAAAACAGACGCCCGATATCACTCCTGAGCTCGCTCGGTAAAATCTTTGAAAAAATACGTCTCACACGCTTAAAAACCCACGCGAAATTAAAAACGATAATCCCTAACACAGAATTTGGCTTCAAATCTGGACACTCCACAACACACGCTTTGGCAAGCTTCGTCACGGACACACAAAATACCCTAAACAACAAGCAAACCACTATAGCTATATTTTTAGACATCGCCAAAGCCTTTGATAAAGAATGGATCCCGGGCCTAATACAAAAACTAATCAATTTTAACTTCCCAGACAGCTACAATCAACTCTTAATTAGCTACTTCACAAACCGCGAATTTTATGTTACAATAGAAAAATCTGAGTCTTCTACCCGCCCACTCACCGCAGGTGTGCCGCAGGGATCTGCCCCCTCACCCTTTTTATATAATGTGTATACAGCAGACATCCCAAGAACCTATGCGAAAGTTCAAAAGTATGCNCTGCCCCCTCACCCTTTTTATATAATGTGTATACAGCAGACATCCCAAGAACCTATGCGAAAGTTCAAAAGTATGCCGACGATACTTTAATTTATGCAAAAGATAAACTACTGCCTTACGCAATCTTGTATACACAATTGCAAATNGTATGCCGACGATACTTTAATTTATGCAAAAGATAAACTACTGCCTTACGCAATCTTGTATACACAATTGCAAATGTACGAGCTGAGGCAGTGGTGGGAGCGCTGGAAAATTAAAGTAAATGCAGAGAAATTCCAGGCGCTGTTAATAACTAGGCGGAGACATGAACCAAACACNAGCGCTGGAAAATTAAAGTAAATGCAGAGAAATTCCAGGCGCTGTTAATAACTAGGCGGAGACATGAACCAAACACGAAACCAATTAAATATGACGGTTATCTTTAGGGGATGTCATTTTGACGGTTTATGGACCCTGATTGATAAGATAACAAATTTCACTGGGGTAAACACATCGCTAATGCTAAAAATACAGCACTTTCGAAAATTAGACAATTGTATCGACTGCTTAAAAACCCTAAACTTCCCACGAGGTTACAGTTATTAACTTACACAGCCGTAGTTATATCAGCTCTTATGTACGCATATGAAGTCTGGGGAAACGTGGCCAAAACCCTAATTAAAGAACTACAAATCGTTCAAAATAAATACCTAAGAATAATAGGAAATNCTGGGGAAACGTGGCCAAAACCCTAATTAAAGAACTACAAATCGTTCAAAATAAATACCTAAGAATAATAGGAAATTCACTCAAATACACCCGAAAGGTAGATTTACATAACGCTCTTAAAATTCCGTTCATAGGTAACAAAATCATGTAAGGGAATAATATATTCTGTGATAACACGGCCCTACATAAAAACCCGATACTTAGAAGGTTAGGAAAGTACTCCCCAGACATTAAATTGTGAAACAGACGACCTAAAATTCCGCGTTTACAAGTTCAAAACATAATTAGAACTCCCACAATAAAACAGGTATTATTAAAACGCGTGACTGCAAGGAAAAATCTCCGATCGGTCCAGGACAGAATTCACCAAGTTTAACAAAACTAGTTCCCGAGTGCTGCGGAGCTCAGGGTAGCCAGGACGCCGAGCAGAGCAGACCTCCTGGAATTCCCAGCCAACCAGCAACACAGAGAAGTCACCAGCAGCAAGAATTCCTAGGAGCCTTCCAGCTCTGCAGCAACAACAACAACCAGACGACCTGCCTGAGCACCTGAGCCTGCTAAATACGCAAGCCCGAGTGTGGTGAGACATTACAGGCTGCGGATAGAGTCTTATAGAACTCCTTGGCCTAGCCCTGTTTCCGGTATAGGAAAGGGGTCACGATAGGCGTCGAGTCCACGTATCCGTTGAACAGCAGCCTTCACATAAGGCAGCTGTCCTCCTGCGAGCGCGCCCTCGCAAGCAGGAGCACAAACTCTGAATGTATTTGTTTATTTTAGCAATTCTGCGTTATTTTAAATACTTAACTTTTTAAATTTAACCTGTTTTTACTTATTAAGATGAAGAAGATATCAGCAAAAAACCCTGNATTTTAAATACTTAACTTTTTAAATTTAACCTGTTTTTACTTATTAAGATGAAGAAGATATCAGCAAAAAACCCTGAAGGTGTGTCGCCTATAATAGGTACACTGAATACGCACAAATACACCAAAACCACTTTACACTCTGTGGAGCCTGCTAAGACATACACGTCAGAATTTCCACCGTTTAAAAACAGTTCCAGGCATAGCGAAGGCCGACAGTCGGTGAAGAGCAACCCCACGACGAAGAGAAGCCTGGATCGAGCATCGAAGAGTACATCATGCGAACGCAGTACTCCGCGCGCCGCCAGTAGACAGACCTCCGCTGGCCGCCGCCAGGCGCGCTCGCCCGTTCAAGAGAGACTGCGCGACGTCCCGCGCTGCAGTGCCGGTCCGGCGGCCGAGAAGAACACATTGGGGTGTAGCTTCACGTCCGCCGACGCACAACCACGACGACTTCCCCTACTGCCGACGCCTACATTGACGAAGGGAGGAGAAGCCACACCCGNCAACCACGACGACTTCCCCTACTGCCGACGCCTACATTGACGAAGGGAGGAGAAGCCACACCCGCCCTTTCCCTAAGCATAACTGGAGGCTTGCTTGCAACCCCCTCCTCACCCATGACCGCCCAAGCAGGCCCCTCACGCAGCTCCAGGAAGGGAGAAGGCAGCATCCCTAGTCTAAAGTTTTCATNACCCAAGCAGGCCCCTCACGCAGCTCCAGGAAGGGAGAAGGCAGCATCCCTAGTCTAAAGTTTTCATAGACTGGGTTTATAAAACTCAAACCTTTACAGGGACATCATCTTGAAAACGAATGCATGAGTAACTTAAATCATGTAAATTTACACGGCCCACTTTGCGCTGATTGTGTGCAGAATTCGGTAGAAATTGATTAACTAGTTTCCAAAATTGGGCATAATATTTTTTTTATCATTAGAAGATATCGTTTAAAATGCCTTAAACACAGGCTCTGTATAGGAATATCTAATGCTACTTATCGATACAGCCGGCATGCAAATTCCACTCGAATCTTGTCAACTTATTCAATAGACAGTAAGATCTTATCCAAATAAAATTATAGCAGCAATTAAAAGAAAATGTCAAACCCACATTAATCATGTAAGTTTATATAGCCTAATGTTGTAATAACTGTATGATAAATTAATGTTGTAATAAGTTNAACCCACATTAATCATGTAAGTTTATATAGCCTAATGTTGTAATAACTGTATGATAAATTAATGTTGTAATAAGTTCATTGATTCTCGAGGTATGAAACAAATATTACGTTTTATCGCCTGGCACTTACAATAAGTTGGCAAAACAGGACCCTTTTTAGCATAATTGATACTTCTAATGGATGCTATCAACATACAAAGTCAAAATGAAATTCCTTATATTTTGTAATAGAATACGTATGAGAAACTCATTAAAATTGTTTATATGGTNTACAAAGTCAAAATGAAATTCCTTATATTTTGTAATAGAATACGTATGAGAAACTCATTAAAATTGTTTATATGGTAGCCACGTTGTAAATAAATACGAGAGACAATTGATATGTGCAAGTTTACTTGGTCTACTGTAGTACATTGGTCCCCGACGTGTAGCATAAAAACTCAATTTTCTCACGTGATGCTNGCAAGTTTACTTGGTCTACTGTAGTACATTGGTCCCCGACGTGTAGCATAAAAACTCAATTTTCTCACGTGATGCTGTCTTCATTGAATGAGAACAAAATGGTTACGTAGAGGCTCAATCTGTTCTTATTATAGTCATGGCTACTAAACAAATTCGGGTTCAAATAGTGACATAGCATACTCACCTAAAATATTTAAATGGATGTGGTTTTAAAATACGTGACTACCTAATTAAGTCATATTATATTATATGCACTACAAATGTAATATGTATTGCCTGAATTTTANTAAAATACGTGACTACCTAATTAAGTCATATTATATTATATGCACTACAAATGTAATATGTATTGCCTGAATTTTATGGATGTCAGATAACTGTTTCCCAAGATAGAACACAAATGCTTATTATTTCATGGGGTTCAATGTTTCAAAACANTCAGATAACTGTTTCCCAAGATAGAACACAAATGCTTATTATTTCATGGGGTTCAATGTTTCAAAACAGCAGACAATTGAGTTCACATATGCGCTTAGCTCATTTGATGATCGGATAGATACTGCTAGCATACAGAATAGATTTGAAATTATNATGAGTTCACATATGCGCTTAGCTCATTTGATGATCGGATAGATACTGCTAGCATACAGAATAGATTTGAAATTATTTACATTGTTTCGTACGTCCTTCTAAAATAATTTTATGAAATAATAGTATTTTTAAAATAAGNAGATTTGAAATTATTTACATTGTTTCGTACGTCCTTCTAAAATAATTTTATGAAATAATAGTATTTTTAAAATAAGTGTCTGGTGCTCTTAAAACAAAGCCTATCAATTAACATGGCCTCACACATTAATACTTGTTTGCCAACATAAGNAAGTGTCTGGTGCTCTTAAAACAAAGCCTATCAATTAACATGGCCTCACACATTAATACTTGTTTGCCAACATAAGATGGAATATGTTTATTGTTTTGAGACAAATGACATAATTAATTTATGCAGAAATATCTTACAAAATGGCGAACAANGATGGAATATGTTTATTGTTTTGAGACAAATGACATAATTAATTTATGCAGAAATATCTTACAAAATGGCGAACAAAATCTCCGTGTAGTTATTTTTTTTATATAAATTATATAACCGTCGTATGTTTCTACTCGACTTTAACTTTAACTGGGTTTGCAAATATAGAATATTAATCCAAACATTTACATTGTAGCCATTATGATAAAAAAGCTACAGCGAACTTAAAACTTGACAGCTTACATTGCCTCCTGTAGTACTACTTGTTTACCAAATTTGGTAGTGACAGGGTTATTATTTCTCAAGATATGTTATAAAACATTAATTTATTTATTTATATCACATAATATGTATTCATTATAATTTAATATATTCATTTAGTGCTATCTTATGAAATTGCAGACACAAGTAACTCTGTGTAGCTACATTAATTCTTGTATGATATAACTTAACTAAAATCATAAAAAACATAAATTAAATTAACATATTGCATAAAGTTTAACATTTATTTAAATTANATATAACTTAACTAAAATCATAAAAAACATAAATTAAATTAACATATTGCATAAAGTTTAACATTTATTTAAATTATGTTTTTGTAAACTTATTAAATTTGATTTTTTCGTCTTTATATTTGAATATAAAATTTTTTACGAATAATCAAATACATAAGTTTCAACTATCATTGTACAAGCCTTGGAAACAATTTCGCTTTTCTATAATAGTAAATGTTTTTTTTATTTTGTCGAAATATGTTTCAACAATTACACAATTTAGATTCTTTCAATTTTCATTAATTTTATACAGTAACATTTTTATTATTCAATTGAATTTTTTAGATTTATGAATAACATATGGTTTTATATTCATCTTAAGATAATTAACTTAAAAAATCTGTGCCTAATTACAAAAATTTATCGAAAAAAAAAAATTGGGGGCAATACTGCATAGTATATATGTCAATATAGAGGAGACCAGGGCTGTTTGTGACACGGGTTGGTTGTCACAAAGTTAATTCCTCGGCCGCTAGAGCGCAGAGGCGTTCTGGCTCGCTATTGCCGCCAGCCATAGTAGTCCGTTGTTTGAGCGAATACAGTGAGATTAGTCTGGCAGCTGGAAGTTATTTTAAATAAAGTCAGCAAGTGAATAAAACTTATCAACTGAATTTTTTATTTTCGGTTATTTATTCTAATGTATGTTACTCTTGGAAAATTTGTTCAGTTTACTGCACACTGTATGTCAGAGGTTTCAAATTTTGTCTNTCTAATGTATGTTACTCTTGGAAAATTTGTTCAGTTTACTGCACACTGTATGTCAGAGGTTTCAAATTTTGTCTTGCGGTTACCGTCATTTGTTCAGACCTACGATATTATCAACACAAAATGGCGTGACAGGAAGGGGTAGGTTGTCGCATGTGACAACCAACCCCCTGAAAGTTTCGGCATACGAAAAATTGTCTTGAACTCCGAGAAAAAAACTAACCATGGAGAAGTAAGTTCCGATGTTTAGATAACAGCGAGATCTGTTTTTAAGACGACAAATAGATCAGACAAGCTGCAAATGAATTAAATATAAACTATTAACGTTTCCTGAGCGGTCGGGGATAGTAATGCGGACGTCGTCAAGAATAGNTGCAAATGAATTAAATATAAACTATTAACGTTTCCTGAGCGGTCGGGGATAGTAATGCGGACGTCGTCAAGAATAGTCAGAATATTACACAATATTGCAACTTGGAATAGAATGGGCGCCAGCTCACAGGGTGAGCATGAAGTCACAGTTCTCAGGATCGTGGGCCGAACAACCACNCTTGGAATAGAATGGGCGCCAGCTCACAGGGTGAGCATGAAGTCACAGTTCTCAGGATCGTGGGCCGAACAACCACGTGGCTGTATCCCCTGACACACACGGTACAAATTGACAGGACAACGTAATATATAACCGAGGTATTCAGGCTCCCCAGCACGCCTTAGTATTACCTTTCACCTTATAAATGAAGGATGCCTCCTTGTGGCATCGATGACTTCCTGGATATGACCAGCTCCTGGAATCCAACACTAAATTATTACTCACAAGTTTCGGTTAACTCAAGTAAATTGTATTGCCAAATAGTGTACACAGTTACATGTATGCAATGCAAATTAAAGTGGACCTGACTACAAGGCATGCCAGCAGCTGTTACTGTACAAAAGGCTAAGAATAACGCGAAAACTTACAAGAGTAATTAAACCTCCGAGGTCGGTAAATTAGGCAGACGGAGGGGTNAAAGGCTAAGAATAACGCGAAAACTTACAAGAGTAATTAAACCTCCGAGGTCGGTAAATTAGGCAGACGGAGGGGTGCTGCGAACGTGGGGAAGACTGTTGGTAAACTAAATAAAAGTTCCAGTAAATTACGTTAACCTACTGCAGTTAAGTGTTCAGAAGAAAGTATGGAAACCCCCGCGACGAGAGCTCGCCCCATCCCGCGAGATATCTGAGTTTACTGACCTCATTACATAAACAACATACAGACAATAAGGCCCATAAATGTGCGGGATGGACATCCCTTAGCTCGATCAGAGTTCAGAGTTCTTTCTTCAGCACTAATTTAAATACAAAACATGATAATGNGGATGGACATCCCTTAGCTCGATCAGAGTTCAGAGTTCTTTCTTCAGCACTAATTTAAATACAAAACATGATAATGCGGTGCCTTGCAGAGCACATAGGAAATCTAGGTCTCTTAAGTTTTGGTGCACTCTACGACCGGAACGGTCAGGTTGAAAGAAATAATAATTATTTACCACGTCACTAATTGGCATTATAAGACACACAATTGCCCTCGGAAAAGTACATAGGACATTTCAAATACCCTAGCCTTGGTACTCTACACCTCATTAAATATGCACGTGGTGTGCATTTATTCTGCGATTACTTCGCCATCCCCTAAGAAGGAAATTCAAGAACATTTTCCCGTGGGTGAGAAGTTGTAATGCTAGTTAATTCACATTCTAAAAATTTATTCCTATCCTAATTACACAGATCACTCTAGGGACACCACAGGCACTCTGTTGGATCATTCGGTATTGGGTCATGACCCGTTTCGAAGTGAACGATGTGGACACGCATCTGGACGCACCACGTGCATGTTCCGCGGGCCGCACTGGTGCAGCGACTGTNAGTGAACGATGTGGACACGCATCTGGACGCACCACGTGCATGTTCCGCGGGCCGCACTGGTGCAGCGACTGTGGGCAGTTGACGTGATGACAGTGGCCATGCCAGACCACGCTCCTCACCAGGTGCAGTGATAGTATGAGAACGATCTATATCGAAAAGATTTCCCCTAACAGATCTGAATGACGACAAAAAATGTTTCCGTCAATTTCTGTCGGATACCGAAATATTACCAGGTATTCAGTGAATCTCAGTAAAATGAGATTGTATGTTATATATAACAAGCACTCATATTTATTTTGGCTTATCTCATAAAGAAGTGAGGAATCTTGCGTACCAATTAGGTTCAGAAAATTGAATAAAAATGCCACAATTATGGGTTTTTAAACAATTTGGCGGAAGTCATGACTCGCCATAAGTTCCAAGTGCACGAAATATGGAATATGGAAGAGACTGGTGTGACAACAGTGCAAGTTGCCGACAAAGTTGTTGCTCGGCGAGGATTTAAACAGATTGGTAGTATCGTTCCTGCTGAGAGAGGTAGCCTGAGGACAATTGCATGCGCGGTGTCAGCAATTGGTAATCATATTCCGCTTTTATTTTATCTTTCCCCGGGTAAACTACAGAGAACATTTTGTCGTGATTGGTCTCTCTGGATCGNTTTTATTTTATCTTTCCCCGGGTAAACTACAGAGAACATTTTGTCGTGATTGGTCTCTCTGGATCGCGGGGTGCTGCAAATCCTTCAGTATCGAGGCAAGAAACATTTTCTGGAATTTTTGAAGCACTTCCATAACCATACATAAAGATCACATGAGAAGCCTGTTTTGCTTTTCTTGGATTAACATTACTCTCAACTCGGTATTGATGGTTATAGATATGCAAAAGCAAACGGCATTGTAATGCTTTGCTTCCTACCGCATTGCAGTCATTAATTACACACTTGGAAAAGTTAGGTTTATGGCCATTAAAAAAATCTATTAATAAAATGGAGACATAAATTTTTACAGACACGCCAGTAAAAGTAATGTTAGAAGCGCAAGAAAACAGGAAGGTGACACATCCCGAAAAGCCACTATATAAGGAANAATGTTAGAAGCGCAAGAAAACAGGAAGGTGACACATCCCGAAAAGCCACTATATAAGGAACACCACACTTGGCTAAAAGAAACAGGCTGAGTAAGGGAAGTAGGCATATAAGAGAGCAGCGAGAGTGCAGACGATCTTCTCACAAAAACGGACCAGACGGAACTCGGTATATCTAGAAGTAAGCTGAATGAAACATAGGTCCAATGTATAGAGTGCAACGGAAGGTTTCATGAGAAATGCACATTGAGAAGTCCTGTTTANTGAATGAAACATAGGTCCAATGTATAGAGTGCAACGGAAGGTTTCATGAGAAATGCACATTGAGAAGTCCTGTTTACACTTGCCATAACTGTTTTTCTGACATGTCAAATGTTTAACATAAACAGAGGTTTATTTTCAGTGACAGTTAGNTTACACTTGCCATAACTGTTTTTCTGACATGTCAAATGTTTAACATAAACAGAGGTTTATTTTCAGTGACAGTTAGTTAATAGTCAATACTATTGTTTGTCAATAGTCTCTTTACACATCCTGCAACACCGGTTAACGGTAAAATCTTGCTCTTGTAATTAATCACTAGTAATGTTACTCACAACAGTTCGAAATATTTTCGTTAAAAATAATATTGTTTTCTTTTCTTGACATTTGTNTCACTAGTAATGTTACTCACAACAGTTCGAAATATTTTCGTTAAAAATAATATTGTTTTCTTTTCTTGACATTTGTGTTATGTTGTAGGCCTGCGATATAGTTGCTTTTTTTTAAATATAAACTTTTTGACAATAATTAAAAGGATTATTTGACTGTTAATAATTCTATAATCGACATATTTTACAAGGATCTCTGTTCTCCTAACATCTTTAAATACCTACATGTGAAATCAAACTCATTTTGATAATTCCTTATTATCACTTTTTGACAACTACAAATTGATGACAAAATATTTTTAATTAATTACCTTTGAAAGAGTATGTGTACGCTATTAGATTTATACTNCAACTACAAATTGATGACAAAATATTTTTAATTAATTACCTTTGAAAGAGTATGTGTACGCTATTAGATTTATACTTATATTACATTAAATGTTTGTCAGTGTTTTATCAGCAGCAAAACCAAATTCATTCACAATAATAACTCGACATTTTCATTCATCATAGGTGATATGTAGATATTATATATTGTAGTTGTATCATTAATAATGCTCACTTAGTGTATTGAAGTTCATTTAATGAAGCCTGTCCGTAGTTTGTAATTACTTTAAGAACTTCATTTAAAATGCTTAACNAGTGTATTGAAGTTCATTTAATGAAGCCTGTCCGTAGTTTGTAATTACTTTAAGAACTTCATTTAAAATGCTTAACGATTTTTCTTGTATTAATAAGAGTTCGGACAATCAACCCCGCTACGTGAGACAACCATCCCCTTGGCGTGGTTGAAAGTCACACTCTGTAAGTGATATAAAGTTAGAATTTATTAGTCTTCCAAGTTTCATAGAATGATGCTTATTTTTTATTTGTATAAAGTAACTTAATTTTATTTACTCTTGAGCTAACTTGATATTTGCTNAATGATGCTTATTTTTTATTTGTATAAAGTAACTTAATTTTATTTACTCTTGAGCTAACTTGATATTTGCTCAATACAATTTAAAGAAAAATTAATATGTAAAAAGTGTGACAACCAGCACTGGACTCCCATAATTTGAAATGTAGAGAATTTTCAGTTGTACACAGTTTAAAAGAAGAGTGTAATTTTACATTTAAATAGCTATATTTAAAAAAAGTTATTCAATAGCATGTTAGTAAATATAATATTGTATNTTTATTTACTCTTGAGCTAACTTGATATTTGCTCAATAAAATTTAAAGAAAAATTAATATGTAAAAAGTGTGACAAACAGCACTGGACTCCCATAATTTGAAATGTAGAGAATTTTCAGTTGTACACAGTTTAAAAGAATAGTGTAATTTTACATTTAAATAGCTATATTTCAAAAAAGTTATTCAATAGCATGTTAGTAAATATAAAATTGTATTATTATGCTAAAGCTTTAAATTATGTAATTATATATAAAAACATACCTAATATACACTTCCTGCATGTATGTGCTACATTCTGACATCATTATATGTCAGTACCAACTGGTATGTCAGCAGACGCTGTTAACATGTGAAATAAACACAGTCATATCTGCATTATAACTACTCATGTCAGTGTGAGATTTTGTCTTCACTTACTCCTTTCTCAATCCTTTGTCTTTCTACATTTGTCCTCGGTTGTCACATACCGTGTGTTGTTGTCATTTAAGTTTCGGATTTCAAATGGCAGAAGAAGAGAAAAGAGCACTAGTAAACAAGCGGCACAACTGCGATAAAATTTACCGCGATTGAATTACCTGCATTCGAATGTCTTAATGAGGATTGGTTACCTTCTGTGAGGAATTCCAGTCGCTTGTTCTGTTACGATACAGACGACTGCCGAATTCTAACCTAGAGATGTCCAGGNCTTCTGTGAGGAATTCCAGTCGCTTGTTCTGTTACGATACAGACGACTGCCGAATTCTAACCTAGAGATGTCCAGGCCAGCGCCATGATCAACACTTCATTATAGAGCTGCACACCACTCCTTATATAGGTGTTACGCTGTGGCGTTTCATTTCCTATGATTCCCGCTCCCACTGGTGGTGATTCAGGGAACCCTGGTTGTGCGGCAATCCTTCCAGGAAATTTTGCGACCATATTGTGCCGTTTGTAAAACACGTCAATATTATTTCACTGTTGTACTCAATGAAGGTTTTTTCAGACCTCATGTTTTGTACTTAAATAAAAAAAAAGATGACGAGTAAATTAAACAATTGTATTCTTATTTTTTTGCAATTTAATTAATGAAGTATATATATTTTTTTTTCATTTCAGCAATCCAAGATACATTTTATTATTAATTGTGTTCTGCGTGTGACCATAAAATAAATACTGAAAACTAGATATGGTCTATGTATCCTGTATTTTGTTTGAATGGCTAATCAATGCGTTTATGATGTGTTATATAGATATTTCAGTTTGTTTAATCATTATTTGTCACTGTTTCACAGTAAGGTATTAAAAGAGGTTTATTTGGTTTTAATAATATTTTGGCCTAAACTTTGACAATTCCGTTTTTAATTTCTTCAATTGCCTGGCGATTGACAGGTCGGGCGATTGCTTCTCTGCCGGCCGGATGTGCATAGCAATGTTGCGAATTCCTTCGGTTGTCGCCTTCTGATGTTTACCTCACCTTTCCCCCCCTTGCAGGCAACAGTTCTGGCATTTCCCTGCCGTATCCAGGCAGTTGGCGCATGTTTTCACAAAAAAATTTTTTTTTTATTTTTTACATNGTTCTGGCATTTCCCTGCCGTATCCAGGCAGTTGGCGCATGTTTTCACAAAAAAAATTTTTTTTTATTTTTTACATGATTTTTAACCCACCGCTGTGTTTCAAGGCGCTATTTGCCTTTTCTGGACAGCCGGTTGACATGAATCGTGAAGAATCGCCTTTTGTTTGGGGTCTCTGCATTCTTCACGTAGCGTTTTTCAACCCTGTGTTGCCAACCCTACCGATTTTTTGGTAGACCTACCGAAACCGATCTTTGTCTGCCCAAATACCGGAATAATTAAATATCTACCGAATTTTTTAGTGCAGTTAAATAACAATAAGTTACAAACAATCCGTGAAGGAGCAGCGGGTAAGACACAAATCTAGGCGAAGTTAGAGAAGAATATTGACAGCAACCACCATGTAGTTTTATTTTAGCCGTTTTTTGAATTATAATGTTTCTTTCTTACGTAGTAAACAAATATGAAATGTAACGGTGACAGTAGAGTGGGGGTAGTTTAAAGTACAAAATAATTTTCAAAGTTTAAATGCCCTGATGTTAAACGTAAATGAGATAAAAAAAACCAGAGGAAAAAAAATTAAAACTATTATCCAATCAGTGACTACTCATTTTGTAAGTTTGCGTAACCATTAGCATTATAAATAATACATCTATTCGCCGTATCTCTCTCTCTCTCTCTCTAAATATATATATATATATACACACACACCTGTATGCCAACTGTATGTACATTCGCAACCGAAATTTACTGATTTTCTAAGCAAACTCTACTAATGTTTTTATCAACAGGATTGTCATCACTGGTTCAATCACTTTTCTCCTAGATGTATTGCCAGAATGTTGTGTTCATGCTGCATTATGACCGTAATGGTATTTTTCGGCACTTAAATGCCCAATACAACAATTTGTTGTTGTAATTTTTACCATCATGTAGTCGGTTCTAGACCTAGTAAATAATATTTGTGACATGTGTTTTTTCATCCATTCGCCCCTCTGTGGTGCATAACTCTCCAGTTTGATAGTAGTTTTCTCCGTGTGCTCCAGTTATATTCACTCAGTAATATATTGGCTCTTATTGTGCGGGTGCATGTGCAAGCCTGACCTTCCCTGCACGTGCTGGCCTAATTCTTGCTGCATGGTTCGACTTTCGGTGCACATCGCCTGCCCTTTTCTTGATGGTGGCGATGTTGTCAAGTTTTATTTAAATTTCCCCAAACTGCAGTCTGGCATTGGGTATGTTAACTTCTTGCCTATTGGATAATTATTCCATTCTTGTAAATTCGACGATATCTTCATTTAGCTAACTTATTTATTGGTTATTTCAATAAGAACATTATCTGTAAAGTGATACTTTAAAATGTTCAAATTTGTACTTTCAAGAACATGTTCGCTAGTACTGTTCTTATAGACATTTAAATTTATTGGCTCTCTAAGTAAATTATATTTGCATCAAATTAATTTATTTTACANACTTCTTGCCTATTGGATAATTATTCCATTCTTGTAGATTCGACGATATCCTTATTTAACTAACTCAACTATCGGTTAAGTAATAAGAACTTTATCTGTA
Source organism: Clitarchus hookeri (assembly GCA_002778355.1). Lineage (NCBI taxonomy): Eukaryota > Metazoa > Arthropoda > Insecta > Phasmatodea > Phasmatidae > Clitarchus > Clitarchus hookeri. Next base: position 38,391 of record NQII01007838.1, on the reverse strand, counting down.
AAGTGATACTTGAAAATGTTAAAATTTGTACTTTCAAGAACATGTTCGCTAATACTGTTCTTATAGACATTTAAATTTATTGGCTCTCTAAGTAAATTATATTTGCATCAAATTAATTTATTTTACANATACTGTTCTTATAGACATTTAAATTTATTGGCTCTCTAAGTAAATTATATTTGCATCAAATTAATTTATTTTACATATCGTTTGGGACACACCTTTGAACACTTTTATGCTGTGAGCAAAAATGTTTTATTTAATATTTTAGCCGAATTGGATTGATAGGCATAGAGTGAGTTAAACTAATTAATTGTCACATTTACTTTTCTGTCTTAAAATTTTCAAGGAATAATCTTTAATGTTGTATTGTGTGATCTCAGGTATGTTCTTAGAAATGTCAAGCAAACTTGAATACTCTCAACACTTACATGTTCCAACCTGTCTTTAATTTTTTTTATGTAAATAAATTCGAACTTAAGATTAAGTATTGCATAACCATAAGGCTCATATTTTTATTTTTTGGCAATTTAGTCTCCCTCTAGACCTGTATGCTATTAATTACACAAGATTTTCTTACATGTATGTAAATATATATCAAGAACTATTCTCTTCACTATTTTGTGCCATGTATAATCACCGAAAATTATATAGTATATGTTTATGTTGCGTTCAGAAGTAAATGTTTGTGGAAGGTCATATTGTAAATTCGTATTTTTTGTGCCATATTATTATGTTGTTTGCGCCAAGGACTTGATGAATTTATTATTTTTGAGAAAATTAATAATTAATTTGCCTATAATTTTTTTATCGTACATGGGGCACAATGCGCGCTCCCCTTCCTGGTGTAGCTTGACAACCCAATTTCTCAGCAGAATAATGCCCAGTCTCACACAGCACAGATATATCTGGCCTGCCTTTGTGGAGCCAAAATGTTTCCTTAGCCAGAAATGTACACAGACTTCTCGCCCAACAAGAATGTTTGAGACCAGATTGGATGACAACTCCAACTAGCAGCAACTACAGCGAATTTGGAGAGTCAGTTGCACCATCTGTGGCAGGATCTTCTTCATGAGAACATCCGACATACATATGCCTCCATGCTCGACCGTATCCCTGCCTGTCTTCATGCTACGGGTGGTCCAACACCATACTAAGTACATCCTGCTAGTGTTGTTCCCCTGCAATACATGCTTTTTGTGGTAAAATAGTTTGAAATTTTCTGTACACGTACTATTATGTCCTGCGCCTGTAAACTTTCTGTTATGCTGTGGTGGCACCAACAGGATAACAATTTTTGTTATGAGTGTACTTGAATTTTCTGATGCTTCAGGGATTTTTTTAAGGAGCATGATTGTATGTAAGGTTAACTATTTTGAATGGTGTAAAATTAAAACAAATTATTTGTGCAAAATCCTGAGCAGCTCCTTTGAACGGATTTTTTTTNCTATTTTGAATGGTGTAAAATTAAAACAAATTATTTGTGCAAAATCCTGAGCAGCTCCTTTGAACGGATTTTTTTTTGACAAGGTTAGAAATGTGTGGACCTCTCATGCAGAAGTTGGGCTTAATTTCCAACAGGTTAATGTTANTTTTTTTTTGACAAGGTTAGAAATGTGTGGACCTCTCATGCAGAAGTTGGGCTTAATTTCCAACAGGTTAATGTTAAGAACACAAATATAAAATAAGGTATTAATTATAAATACACTGACAGTGGATTGCTTACAAAACATTAAAGCAGTTGCCAAGTTGTATAGTTCGTGAATTAATCGCATTTCTATATGCATGGGTGTAAGACAGACCACAAACAAACGGATTGACTTTCGATTGAAAGATTTTTCGAAAAACTGATGGAAAAGATTGATCGAAACACTGAAAGATTTATAGGAGAATTGAAATATTAACCAAAAGTTTTAAATGTTTATAGAATGATTGAAAGATTAATCGAATGATTGGAAGGTTGATTGAAATGTTGATCGAGTAATCGAATGTTTGATCGAAGTGTTGAATGCTTGATCGAATGACTGAATAATTGATCAAAAGATTGAGNTGATCGAGTAATCGAATGTTTGATCGAAGTGTTGAATGCTTGATCGAATGACTGAATAATTGATCAAAAGATTGAGAGATCTATAGAAAGATTGAAATATTTATGGAATGGTTTCTTGATTGCTGAGAAGAGCACGGAAGATAAAACTGTATATAAGGTGAGCGTGCCCTTTACATTCCAAGTTTCAAGAGCCTAGCACAAATGGTTTGTGAAAAGTATCGTCGACAATGTAGGCAGTTCAGCTGATGTAAAACTACCAAAGACGAAGTTGGGATGCTGGTTGGAAGCACCCCACCAAACATTAATCAATCTTTACATCTACACTCCAGTAGCTCACTGGTCCAAAAAAGTACTTGAAATGTGAGCAGATTTTAATTTTGCAGGTGAATTTGCGTGTAATTAAGAGCTCGCCCGATAAAATTATACGAAATCAGATAGAAGAGACGAGCATAAAATTACATACCGACTGAACGATGGAAACATAAGGGGAGAGAGATATAAAGAGAGAAAGAGTTTGATTTCACTCTCTCATCAAGCGAAGAACTGTGATGTGGTACGCCTTTGGCTACATTAATTACATGCAGAGGAGGAGATATCATGTGAGCAACAACCAACTAGAAGCGATAGAGGTGGTATTGATTGTAAATTACTAGCTCATCTAGTGGTAATTGCGATTGATCTGTTGTGTTGAAATGAAGGATGATGAAGGGGGTGGTGGTACGGTGTGATGTTAAAACAATGGTTCTTTGGAGGGTATAGAGGGGTTGGGTGTGTGGAGGTCAGCTATGTAGCCAATCGAATGTAGTGTTAGGGTAGAGACTGTCTGAATAAATAGCAAATGCAAAAACAATGGTTAGTGGTCAGTCGTCTGCTGGTTGTCATGCTGGGAGAATGAGTGATCTGCCATATTTACATGAATCGAACTCTAAACCTTCTAACTGTTAGTATTTAAATGTTTACCCCTAAATTTCCGAATATTTCCGAATTATTAATAATTCTGACATAATTATTAATTTTTATTTTTGCTATATAATTTACGGTTTTTTGCGGTTTTCTTTTCTTTTTGGGTCCGAGTTAGCCTAAGATTAGGGTCAGGGACAGATATCCAAATTGGTGTTCAGGAGCCGCGGTGGTGTAGTGGTTAGACTTCTCGCTTAAGCGAACTGGGCTCGATTCCGGATTTTTGAATGTGGGAATGGTGCCGGACGATGCCCCTGGTCAGCGGGATGTCTCAGGGATCTCCCTTTTTTCATTGCCCCTTTTTTCTGGCGCCGCTCCATACTCACCTCACTTCACTTTCATCGACTCTCATGGTCTCGAAGTTAAAAGCCGTCCGAATCTCTCCGCCCATTCCAATACTCAATAATGTAATTTTTGCCTTATTCTTATTTTATAAAAGTGTTATTTGTATATATTATTTTAATTTAAAGCCACATGATGTCAAGGCAAGAATAAGGATATCCAAGATAGCGATCACTGTCCTTACTGTCGTTTTTCTCGGATTTTTCTTTTTAAATCGTTCGGCCTTTTTTTATTTTATGGCCATTCCTAGGTCAAAGTGGCGGTCGAGTTGTGTAATGTCATCCTTCCCGCCTGCCGACTTTTACAATTTTTTTTAATTTTCCAGCATATTTAAGTTTTAATGTCATCCCAAGGTCATCGCGAGACAATATCATGGTCACGGAAATCCAACAATAATGTAAAGAAATATTGTCTACACACCTTCTGGTCCGCTGAGCTTTGCTCGGAGACATAACACCCCTTCCTGATTTGGGGACTTTCTATATCTCACATCGAAGAGTCACGAAACCACCTTGGTCGTTTTCAGTGAGTCTTGAGCTAAAATTTATAATTTGGGTACATTTTGTTGGAATCACATTGAAGAGTGTTGAATGTGCTGAATTTATTTAAAGACACGTGCAGACTATTTTTACTTTTATCTATGTGGCATATTTTGGAGAGAAAAAAGATTTTGGCGAAAACTTCTGAAGATTTTTTGGTTAAAACGGGATATTTTGACAGCCACGAGGTCATGGTAAATGTTACCCACATCCAATATGGCCATTATGTGACGTCACAACATGACTTTCGGTCGACGCCTGGCTCATATCCCACATATCCCTTGTCACAGAACTCTCTTTTATATTCTACTCTCCTACCAGCCGGGTCATTAGGCACCGGAATGCTTTATGGGCAGAGTGTCAAGACGGAGCTATTGTGGTCTTCAGAGAGTGTGAGATGAGGTACAATACCAAGTAAACATACAAGTTATACAAGTTATACTGTAGATTCCAGTGTTCTACTGCAGCATATAACCGCTTAACGGAAACAATTGTTTTTTTTATTATGTATGAAACAATAAGTCCAATAAATGTGTGTCTGTATTTTATGTATTGTTGATGATGATGATGATGATGTACCATATCTTGGTCTGGTTTGTGTGTCCGTTCTGTAATGAGAACAACAGTTTTAGTTGATTATAATTTTCCTCCTTGTATATATGTGTTGATATTTAAAATATTTCACGTACTCTTCTATAATTGAGAAGTAATAAGTGAGTTTTTACTATGGATATTTTAATTTCAAGCGAGTAATTCAAAAGTCTACAAGTCAACAATTCTTTGTGTGATTTCAGGAATTGTATATTTGATGATAACCAACATATCTATTTCATGATATAATGATAAGAAGTTTGCCTACAATTTCTGTAAGTTTCCTTCAATTGTTATGGGAAAAAATTAACATTTTTACTTTCAGCCACGCAGAAAGGTCAGCATTGTTCTTCTTTCCTTGTTTCAAATAAGTGTTTTGTCTTCCTTTTTTCTGGTGAAAAAAACCAAAACTTTTAATTTAAATAATTTATAACAAAAAACATTTGCAAATAAGCTTTAGTTTAAAAACGGAATTTGGAATTGAAAGACAAATTATTATCATGACTTTTCGGAAACGCAATTTGACTGAGGAGCATATAGGATGCCAATATCCAGTACAGTCGCTCTTCTTGCACATTTCTTACAAATATCAGGACCTCGCAACTTTGGTAGCGCACCAGTGGTTATCACACCACTACGCTCTTCAGGTGAGTAAGTGAGACAAGTAAGGAAGACAGGTAAGTGTGAGTAAAGGCTTTATTGCTTANGGACCTCGCAACTTTGGTAGCGCACCAGTGGTTATCACGCTAGTACGTACTTAAGGTGAGTAAGTTAGACAAGTAAGGAAGACAGGTTAGTCTGAGTAAAGGCTTTATTCCTTGTCAAGGTGTGGGCGAGGCTAGGCGGGGAACTGCTCCAGGTACTGCTGCATTGCGGTATGGCCATAGTACTTGGCCCAGTAGAGGGCATTGCAGCCGCTCACGTCTGTAGCCGTGGTGTCAGCGCCGGCCTGCACCAGTAGCTTCATCATCTCGAAGTGACCACTGTACGCCGCCCCCATGAGCGGTGTCTTGTCGTAGATCTCCCTCACATTCACGTTGGCCCCGCGCGACACCAGCATCTTCGCGAGCTGGTAGTGTCCGCCGTACGTCGCACCATGCAGCAGCGTGTAGTTGACTTTGTCAGGCAAGTCGACAGGCATGCCGGCGCACAGTAGCAGCATGGCCAGCGGCGTAAAGCCACAGTAGCCCATACACCAGTGCGGGTTCTCTGAGTACTGATTTGTGTAATTCAGCTCACCGTACGCCCCGCTGCTGTGGTCCATCTCAGCATCCAGGCCCCTCTCCAACATCTGCCAGTCTCTGGAGCCGCTGTACTGTAGCACCTGCGAACACGTNTTCAGCTCACCGTACGCCCCGCTGCTGTGGTCCATCTCAGCATCCAGGCCCCTCTCCAACATCTGCCAGTCTCTGGAGCCGCTGTACTGTAGCACCTGCGAACACGTGCCAGGAGTGATACGGCTGTCACGACAGTCGCCATGGCAGACCGGGCTCGATTCCCGGGGAAAATGGGGCGGGGATTTCCCCGGGGTACTCGGTAACTCCCCCAACACAACATTCCTTCGCAACTCCATCCTCTCTTCATCTCGTTCTCATCGGCACTCAAGATATCAGCTATTTAGAGCCTTCCAAATATGACTCACTTACTCGTGCCTCCACCACACAAACAGCAACATTAATCCCATCACACGCCTACACTATCTGATCTGAAATATCCGGACATCCCTCTGTAAAAGTAAACTGTCGCCAACCTGTCACTATGACCACCGTTACCGCTATAAAGGGAGGCAGAGGGCTCGATGTTGGTCAGAACCACGCGATAGCAGCAGAACGTGTGGAACAAGGGAGCTCAGTGACTTTAAGAGTGGTGCAGTTATTGGATGCCACATCAGTAAGCAATATTGTCACCCGAAGGAGGAGAGCGAGGGACTGGATGGGATCGAAGAATTGTGGAGATCAACCGTTCGTTCTACAGCTATAGATAAAATATTAAAGTAATAAAAATTAATCCACAAGTTTTTAAAAGAGGCAGGGGAGGATATAACTACCTGTAGATTGGTTCATAGCTGATTTTAATACACCTGTGAGAATAGAAACAATAACAATCCAGTTTGTTTTCAATTCGGAAAACGTATGTGTTATACATTATTATTGACTTACAAGTATCAAAATTATTAAAAGAGGGAAGACAGTCATGGCTGAGGATTCAACATAATTAGACTCAAAATAATTTAAATAATCGACAAGACGCCTTGTTGTACCTAAAAAGTTTTAAACAATAAATATTGGAACCATTCTCTAGAGATTCATTTAGGCTACACTACAGTTCAAAACCGGAGTCGGAACATTATTAAGTTAGTTGTGGTACATGGACGAGTAAGGGACACAACTGAACTCGAAAGAACACTAGTTTTGACTACTGGTTGTGCTGGCCCCAGAACGTCTACCAATTAACTCCACGTACATGATACAAAGTACAAGTTACTTATCTACATGTTGTTATTCCGTGGATTGCCTTAGTCCTTGGACTTTTGCCGCCACNCGTGGTTTGCCTTAGGCCTTGGACTTTCGCCACCATCTTCTCAATAGAAGACCGAAGACAAAAGAGCAAAGAGCAAGAGAGGCCACGCAGTTAGGTATTTATAAACTTGCGCACACCTGCCACGGGAATAGAAAGAGCTTTCACTATATATTTCCCGCTTATTATTCTGGTGATCGTTCTCAGTAAAGTAGAAACAAATATAGAACAGCGCACGAGGGAGTGAGACAGAAAATTCGCTCACCAACACGCTTCAAACACACGTGTTCAAATGCTTCACTCAGCAAATATCACAGGCCATCTGTGACACATTCCACCGGTGGCAAAGACCCTACCTGCGGTAATTAGCGCGAAGAACACTGCTGACGGCATTCACAAGAAGAAAACCGGATAGTTTTTAAATATTGCGTCCAGTTGCTGAGCTAAAGAGTGTATTCTCTACCCGTGTCAACAGATCCTGACAAAGGAATTATCTAAAATTAGGGCTACAGCTGCAAAGTTAAATTTAAGTTGTGCATCAGAAAAAAAAACAAAAATACATTTTAATCCTCAAAAAATCGCCGTAACACAACGTCAGGTTCATTTTGCCCTTCTGATGTTGCCCAAATTGACTTACAGGGAGTGATTGTCAAGAGGAAAGGGGAAGTAAAACCTCAACAAAACCGAGGCTGTGTAGTCTACGAGTGTTGACCTACAGGGATCGTCAAGCATTAAAGAAAGTGGTAGGGGAACATCGTATGACATCATGTGATACTATCATCCATGACATCCACAGTGTCACTTAATGTGCAGCTAACACCAAGTCTGAGCACTGAGAGGTACGAAGACTGCGGATCAAAGATCAGCAACTGCCTGTGAACTATTCACTTCACCTGTGAACATGGTGGTGTAAAGAGCACCGCCACTGGAAAGTGAACGACTGAAGACGAGGATTTGTTGTGATAAATCACACTATACCATGTGGCAGTCTGATGGGAGGGTTTAAGTGTGGCGAGTGCCAGGTGAATGGTAAATACCGGAATGTATATTGTCCAAAGTGAAATTCAGCGGAGGTGGGCTGACAATATGTGTGTGTTTCCATCGAAGGGACTTGGTCCTCTTCTAATACTACCGAGCAAGTTTAGTTCGGAAGGTTATAAGGACATTTTTAGTAGCTGCATGTTCCTTCCTACATCTCGCTCATATTCTCTTCACAGTGTTGGAGATGTAAAAACGGCCCACTCCCTATCAATATATCTAAGGGATATTTTATAGCAGGCTTTCTCAACCTGTCGGGCGCGCCCCTCCGGGTGGGTGGGGGGCGTTGGAGAATTTCAGGGGAGGCGCGGTAAACTGTGGAAATTAGAATTTCAAAACAGCTAAATATAAAAAGTATTCATATTACGTTTTCTGTCAGCTTTTCTACGTTTTTTCAAAATTTTAATGTATATAAATTTTTTGCAAGGGAAATTTCGATTGTTTAGTTGGCAAAAGTGGCCACTGAAGCACAGTGAGGCGATAAGTGTTTCTGTGTCTGCCGGCGTGCACCTGCCGCCTTTGAATTTATGCTGTGGTCGCAGACGGTAGAAGACGGGAACGATACTTGCTGGCCAATTACTTTAGTATAATAGGTCTCAGAAGAAAGTTGTATTTTACCCGTAGCAAGGTGTAGCTTTTTTTGTAAGCTACTAAGTACTTGGTGAAGTGTAGGAAGTTTTTCCACCTCTGCCTTACTGTGCACCGGCGCGTGGCCACCTAACATAACCTTCCACCTAACGTAACTTCTAGTTGTCAACTGGCTGCAGACTAGGCTAGGTTATATTTTGTTAATCCTGGTTAATATAGCTTGTGTGAGTGGCAGTGTTCTATGTAGTACCGTACGGCTAAAATTGGCAAAATCATTGCCTAAGAAAATACTGTACAGTGATGATTATATTAAGTATGGATTATCATACGTAGAGAAAAATGGAAGCCATTTACCTCAGTGCGTTATTTGTCACGTTGTTCTGAGTAACGAAGCAATGCGGCCAGGTCGATTGGAACGTCATTTGACAACCAACCACGCCGCCCTGATAGACAAACCAGCTGAGTTTTTTGTTACCAAGAAATGCTCATTGACACGGATGAAACTGGATTCAACTGGAAGTTTTCATATGGAAAATAAAAAAGCCATTGGAGATTCTTTTAAAATCGCCTTGCTAATCGCAGAAGACAAGAAACCTTATACTATTGGTGAGTCCCTTATAAAATCATGTTTAGTAACAGATTGTAATACTGTTCTTGGTGGAGAAAGTTGTAATAAGGTTGCAATAATATATTTGTCAAATGACACAGTAAAACGCAGAATTGATGAAATGGCTGAAGATTTGGAAAATCATGTAATAAAAAAGCTGTATAAATCCCCGTATTTTTTCATTGCAATGTGATGAAATAACTGACATTTCTAAGCACTCTCAGTTGTTATTTAACTGCGGGTTTATTGACGGGAAACAGTTCATGGAGAAAATATTGTTTTCTCAATCTCTACAAACTGCAATAAAGGCTGCTGATGTATTTTCTGCCTTATGTGGCTTTTTGGCAGCAAATAATCTTCCTTGGGAGAACGTCATTGGAATATCAACTGATGGGGCCCAAGCTATGACAGGGTGCCAATCTGTATTCATTGAAGTGGCCAAACAAAAGAACCCAAACATAATTGGTTCTCACTGCATCATTCACAGGCAGGCTCTGGCTGGTAAGACTCTGCCTGAATCACTTAATACTGCGTTGAACTTGGCAATTAAAATAGTCAACTTTGTCAAATCTAGCGCTCTCAACACTAGACTTCTTGAGGTCTTGTGCCAAGAGTTGAACAGCGACCAACAAACTCTTCTGTACCACACATAAGTACGTTGGCTCTCTAAAGGCAATATGCTATCTAGGCTGTTCTATTTGAAATCCAAAGTTGAGATCTTTTTGATGAGTTCCAGTAAAGAAGACCTGTACATCCAGTTTACAAAAGAAAAAATTTATTTTTTACTCAGCATATTTGTCTGACTTCTTCGAATCACTCAACGTACTTAACTTGAAGTTACAAGGACATAGAAATATTCCGAAGACATACGATGCAATTAAAGGTTTCTTGGAAAGAATTTCTCTGTGCCAACGCCGTCTTCAGAGTTAAGAACCTAACTTTTCATCATTTCCAAGGCTCAATAAACTTCTCGATGATACTCAAAGTGTTCAATTATATTTCAATGATAATTTGAAGGACTTGATTTTAACACATTTGGCTTCTTTGAAAATCGAAATAGGAGACTTTTTCCCAGACATTTGGTCAGAAAACTGGGAGTTTAAAATGGTGAGAGACCCTTTCAATGTTGACGGAATCGAAAGTATTATTTTGTGGGTGACTTCTTCATAAGTCATTCTTTACAATCACACAGCCGATTTACACAAAACCCAAAATTTCTTTGCCCATATATTTATTAGTCAATAAAAACGAATATACATTATTGTTTGTGAAAAATGAAAACCCAGAAAGAAAGGCCCAAATGAATCTGAATGCCAAGGATGTGTAGAACAGTGCACCTGCAATAAGTGATTACGATTGCAGAGAGATGGTGTACACATACACCCAGTAACGACCTCTCTTTTGTGACCGGAAGTGTCCGTGTTACGCCAATCTAAGTCAGAGAAGAGCCGTCAAACTTAGTAAAAGTTAGTGTCAGTATGCCTCGTTGACGTAAAAGGGTGCCATATTAGCACATCAGTGAGATTGAACGGGGCAGAATGATCGGTCTCCTGGTAACAGGTTTGTCACACTGTGACATTTCAGCTCGTACAGGGCATGCTGCTACGACAGTGATGATTGTGTGGAACCAGTGTATAGAAGAGGGTCGTACATTGCGAAAAGTGGGTATTGAACAACGCAATGTGACCATAGCACAGGATGACCGCCATCTTGTCCGCATGGCCGTAAAGGACCGTACCGCCTCGTCCACGGTGTTGGCTCGACAGTGGAGCACTATCACGGGTGTGGACCTGTCTGCATCGATGGTTAGACGCCGTCTGCTGCGGGTTGGACTGGTGGCACGCATGCCATTGCATCGGCTTCCATTGTCAACAAACCACATGCACCTCAGAGTGCAATAGTCACGTGACCAATGTGATGGTTTGGGGCACGATTGGATACAACATGCGATATCGACTTATACGTATTGATGACAATGTAAACAGCAACCTCTACATGATGGAGGTTTTAGAGCCCAAGGTAAAGCCCCTCATTCAGGCGACTCTACATGCCATATTTCAGCAGGACAATGCCCGGCCTCATGTGGCGAAGAATGTGCAAGCCTTCTTCAATTAACGACGGGTATATTCTGTACCATACAAGAAGGCCACTTTTTGACAGCTAGGTGAAAGTAGCGCCACTGTTTACATCTGACTACGCATCCTTCCGCCATCAGCTGGTCCGTCAGTCGGGGCTGTATTTTTTATCAACACGCTGTCAGCTAATCCACTTCTCATTGTACTGTAATGCTAAACAAATTTTAAGATATTTTAAGACTATCATCTGTCTAAAAAATAAGTAGGTTATAAAATTAAAAATATGAAATGTCGCAAATAATTAAATATTTGCTATCTCTTTTTTAATTTGTCCAAGATAGTGAATTTGGGTTAACATTTGCGAGACGGTCTGTTGTATCTATTATCACACTTTGGACGTTATAGCTAATATATTCGAGTTGGAAATATGTGACGTGCAATAACGTTAGAATTGGTTAAAAACTCTTCACGCATGTCTCACTTTCTACGGAAACAAGGATATGGGTTTCGAGAGAACAATATTGCGTATAATTTATGTAGACGAACGATTACTGGGCGAATATAAATTACTTGTACTCTAAATCGTTGTACATGAAATATATGTTACTTTACAAATTATGCAGAGCTCGTGGAAAAATATAAATATTGGCATCTGTTTGTGATTTTGTTATATATCGCGCAGGAAAGTGGTTCATTTCTGGCTGGTAATACCTCGCAAAATAACCGACAGATGGCTCGCACAGCACATCACAGCAAAGTTTGAGCAACCCTTTTTTTGGTCAACAGATAGTGGATTTTTTAAAGTTGATATTTATTATATTACGGGCTGGAAATATATTTCAAATTCGTGTCGTTTCGTCAAATTATTATAAAAAATAATTCAACAATATTATGCAATATTTCTGTCTGCTTTTGGAATTAATATCAAGGACGTGTTGAAAGCGAGGTTGGAGAAGGAGGATACGAAGTGAAAAACCTTTCCGAAGTTAGTACAACTTCAGAAAACTTTTCCATGTTGTATCGTGCTATTGTAAATTTCATTTTGAACACCTATACATAACTACATTATCACAAAGTTAAGTTTTTAACACTAAAAATCATTGTTTTGTGACCTTGTAAAATAAAATGTATTAATAAATCTAAGAACTCTTTCTTATCCGTGTATTTTCTGCTTTTCTGATGTGCATCGGCAGTTCACTCAGAATAGCCAACGTAATTTTAACTTTGGTTCGTTCGTGCAACAGCTGATACAGGATTTTGTAAATGGCAGTTTTTTTATTTCGTATATGTCAAGTTGCCACTCACTGACTGTCAGAAAGTAGCCTTCTTATACCATATGAACCATATCAGGTGGGCGTATATCAGATATAAGCATTTTCAAGTACGCGTTTTGAGTTGGTGTACTGTGTGTTATATTTTGCAGTGAAACAAAGTATGCATAACAACAAGATCATTACAAAATAGTTCTTTTAAGCGAAACTGTTTCAGATACGATAATGAACTTGTTATATGTAAATCGTGTAAACAAAAACTTATTCAAAAAATTAATGATCAATTTTCTTCTTATTAATAATTTTACCGTACAGTATCCAAATCTAAATCAATAAATAAGGTTTCGTCTTAACTGCATGTTTTAAACAAAATTAAAGTTTTATTGTATCAGAATTACATGGAACAGCAAACTCAACATACTGGCGGCGAATCTTGAACTGACACTATATATACCTGATACTTCTTCAGTGTACTTATTTATAGTACTTGATACAAGTGTGTATCAGATTCAAAATAACAGGTTGATACTATGTGACCTACCTCTATGTATCCAATAATTATATTAGAGTATCCTAAAATGCCCCCCTCCCCTACAACGTGCAATACAACGTATTCGTAGAAAATGTCCTTCGAGAAATTTATTCCTTTAAAGATTTGTTTTCATAGTTGATTGTTGTAATCGATAATATATATATTCGAATTCCGAGCAGCCACGGGTATAACTTTTTCCATGAGCAAAAATGAAAACGTGTGATGTGGTGATAGTTCTTGCAACAAGAGCGATACCTGAACGCCTTCTTGGTTTTGTGTATTTTTGCCACTTATTATGTTTAAGGGGCCGCAGTTGTGTATTGATCATACTACTCGCCTCCAAACTAGGCGAACAGGGCTGGATTNATCATTTGCGCTTGCGGAAATCGTGTTGGATGATGCCGCTGCTCGGTGGGATTTCTCGGGGATCTCCCTTTTCTCCCGCCCTTGCATTCCGGCGCTGCCCATACTCACCTCGCTTCACCCTCATTGGCTCTCAAGACCTCGATGTTGAGAGCGGCGCAAACCTTGTATTTCTGTTGCGTTTGTAAGTGAGTGAGTGAAGAGATTTGTACGGCAGAAGGTAACCAGTTGCTCATTCCTATTTATTCTCCATAGTAAACAAATAAAAGTACTTCTTTGATGTCGTGTAGTTTTCTGAGCAATACCGTGCCTTGTCGAAGAATGAATTACAATATAACGAGTAATGAATACGTTGTATGTCTGAAGAGCTGGTGACAACACAATGACATCTCTCTCTAGCTGCCTGCTGATTCTACAGCCCCGGAGTTTAAATGGAGAATCAGTGTTATAGAAAGTCCTTCTCAATGCATCAGCTTTAAACACAACCGCTTCAAACTAAATATTTGATGCATTTTTTATATATGTAATGCGTAATATTTCTAATGGAATACTGGCACGTTCGAAAATCTGGCTAATTTTTTTTATATTTATTTTACAAAATGACGTTAAATTTTTATTTTACAAAAAATGTTATGAAAGAATAATATTGTTCAAAAATTTTTAAACTTGGTAGTATTCCCTGGAGAAGTTGCGTTGAAAATATTTTTCCAGAAACCGTTATTTTTTAAATTGATGCAATAAGAAGGAGTTTCTAAAACATCGATTCCCCATTTCAAATACGTGGTTGCTGGCATTATTGGCAAAACCCTTACGGTGGATATGCATCAAATCGTCTCCCGTCCGTTATACGTCAGTCAATCATGTGGTCAACAGCCAATCATGTGCCTCTAGTACTCCCATCTGTCCATCCGTCATATCCTTGTCAATATGTATGAATATAAACACGGTCTTGTAAAATTGTAGTTAATGTTGCAAGTGCGCTCTCATTTCATTACAAAGTTTTATAAATGTTTCATTGATATTTTTATATTTGTTGTGTACTTAATAGATTAGTTTGTTGTACTGACCTTTACGTTTTCGGAACACGTGCCAACGAGTTAGGAACGGCAAGACGAGTGCCTGTACAGTGTCTGTGGCTAACAGCACAGATGTAGGTCGCCTTGCAGATCGCTCGACTAGAATACGGACGGCAAGACGAGTGCCTGTATAGTGTCTGTGGCTAACAGCACAGATGTAGGTCACCTTGCAGATCGCTCGACTAGGATACGGATGGCAAGACGAGTGCCTGTATAGTGTCTGTGGCTAACAGCACAGATGTAGGTTGCCTTGCAGACCGCTCGACCAGAATACGGACGGCAAGACGAGTGCCTGTATAGTGTCTGTGGCTAACAGCACAGATGTAGGTCGCCTTGCAGATCGCTCGACTAGAATACAGACGGACGGACGAGTGACGGAAGGATGTGATGGACTGTTGTAAGTCCGGCCTGAGTCGCCCACACAACACGCACACGCCCGTGCACGGAGACGTTCTTCTTGTTATGTGAGGCGCATAATTATGAAGTTGGAAGTACTATTGACAAGTTTAGTATTTGAAACACCACAATTGCTTGTTATTTGTACCAGATCAGTCCTGAATAAGAAACGGTAACTACATTTTTAGTTTAATAATTTTTTTCTCTTTACTTAAAATACACTAATGAATAAATTTACAAAGATACAAAAATTCGCCAGTATTTAGTAAGCAAATACCAAAATATATTTCTGTGCTCGTTCTTTTCTTCCTTATTCCAAAAAAACGGAAACATTTTAGAACTATGTTAATTTTATTATTTCAGTATTTAACTTGGGTGTAAACAACTTAAAGATCGAGACGACATTAACAGATCTCGGCAATGAAATAATTTAAAAACATGGCAAATTATGAAATCCTCGTATTCTCTATAATACTTGCTGGACTTGTGGACTGTATATTATTGGCTCTGACTAATAATCCAGTGGGAATCTGTAACTACTATACTCGCCATTTTCAAAACATCTTACTCACATTTACCCAATACTATTGTACAAACACACGCAACAGAACCACATACATTAATTTGATATTAACTCTTGCCTTAATGCTGTATGCCGCAGTGACAAAATACAACAATTATCTATAGGTATACAACACATAGTATACATACTATATAAACAATACATAGTCAGTACACTGTTAAAATGTTCCCTGAATTTACGTTAGTCTTAACGGAAATGTGGTCCGCAATAAGCGGAAGTGCTCTTCGCATATTACAAGAATCTATTCACTCGCGGTGAACGTTGACGAAGCAAAACGAGCATTCGTTGTTTATGTAGCCATAAAACGTAATTCTTGCCTTAATAAGGATATGCCCTCAATTAATACTATGTGTTTAAACTATCACAAGTTGGCATTAACTTTCTGTGACATAGAATACCATTTAATACCCCTTTAAAAATGTCAGAAGTAAAAATATTTGCAAACATATTCTTTTACAAATAGCCAAAACCAGATTAAATTTTTTACTTTAAAATTGCAGATAATAAATATGTAATTGTTTTGTGAAGCATCTAAAGGATCATTAACTAAACGAAATCCACGTCAAAAATATACAAAGCAATGCCCCACACCACTTCAGTAAAACTAAATACCGTTACAAATACGGTACACAATTTCATGTAGCAGCAAAAAATACAAAACTCTACAAACCAGAGTATTAATTGTCTTTAACTGTGATGCGGATATTTGACACACACTTGCTGTGACTTAGTGAGAGAGTGAGTATTGACAAGTGACTACACCGGCGATGTCGGCCAGCTGTAACCCACTTGTAACTACGCCGCTATACAAGCTGGCCTGGTGTCGAGTGGCAAACTCCTGACTGCAGCTCACACGACTTTCTACAGGAAGTTTGCAGTGTGATACTTGATGTGGGACTGCGGTCAAGTTTAGTCACGACACAGTTATCACAGTAACTACTGATCTTAATCTAGTAAGGAGCGCATTTTAGAAGACTATATTAGCACTCGACCCAAAAACAAACTAAAAGACTACCCGATAATACGGAATTAATTAGGTCAATTGATAAAACATTGCTTTATACTACTTAAAAGTAGAACATGTGCGTTAAAAAGTAAACTGTTTATTTAATTTAAAATCATTACTTTAGCTGATTTTTCGGTTTTTTATTATACTCCTGTTTTTTTAGGGGTACTTATTTCCCCATAACTGACTCCTTGCGTATTAGTTTATTTTGTCTATGTTTTCGTCAGTCCTTGTCTAGAGATTTCTTTTTTGTACAATGGATGGTTTCTTAATTATTTAGTTTAGCCTGGCCTTAATCACCACAGTTTCTAAAGTCGAGTTCGCATCAAGCTACAACGATTCGTATAACGTTTCGTCTAAATTTCGCACGACAAGTTTATCTCATAATAATTCATTTTGCAATGGTTTGTGTTAGCACATTTCGGCCCAAGAATGTAATGCTATGACAAAATTCTATCTACTTGTACCGTACACAAGCAATTGTACAACAAAGCTCATCCTAAATATACCATTTATTAAAAATAAATAGATACAATGTTTATATTGTATATTCCTATAACTTGACATGATCATTTAAACACAATATAGAATTGTCTAGACCTTAACAACGTTACCGCAAATGCAAGCCTTCTGGATATTAATTAGCTCAATGATAAACAACTTACAAATCTCGCAGAAAATGTACAGAATCTTGTTATTAACACAAACACCAGAACTAAGGGGCGGCCTGACGGACAAAGTACAAATCCGTCAGTACTAACAATTACACACGTTACAAGGAAATATAGCAAATTGCATTAAAACTGATTGGAGTCCAAAGTTTAATACCACCCTAAATTGCATAACAAACAGGCCATGAGTGTCGTGTCCGAAATCAAGTAAACTGGTTATGAGCAATGAGGTGCCCACAAAATTCACAAACAACCAGTTAATACGGAGAACGACAAGCGGATTTAGTTACGCCAAACTAAATTTTTAAAGGCTACCAAACAAAAATTTTAAAAAAAACCAACTTACACTACAGTACGCCCCAAAACACTACAATACATCACGTCACAATGAATTAAATCAGGAAACACATAAAAACGGCCAACCGTGGACACGTACACTGAGAACTCACCATAAGACATCTACACGCCCCTGAAGACGATCGCTCAACTACACATCGCAGTGAGCGAGGTCAGTAACGAGGAGTAGAAGTCGAGAAGCAAAGCCTCCTATGACAAAGGCAGCGCAGGCCGACAGAATTTGAACAACGCTCATGACCCAGGAGAGGGGGGACCAAGGAACATAGGACACGGAGAGGAAGCAGGAGAAGGAAGCCAAGCGCGCACGCAAGCTCGCCGGAGAACAAATGCAGGCGGAGTTAGGCCCGGCTCGGGGGACACAGGGGAACAAGACAAACAAGGTACGAGGAAGGGGATAGAGCTACATTTCTAAAGTGAATG
The DNA here is from genome assembly GCA_002778355.1 of Clitarchus hookeri. Taxonomy (NCBI): domain Eukaryota; kingdom Metazoa; phylum Arthropoda; class Insecta; order Phasmatodea; family Phasmatidae; genus Clitarchus; species Clitarchus hookeri. The sequence goes on along the minus strand of NQII01007838.1, from coordinate 20,409 downwards.
GAGACACACATGCGCTTACAAACATTTTAATGTTGAAAGGCTTGCAAAAAAATAAAAGGTAGAAAATTTCAATTACGCTGCACATAAGGTTTCAACTCGCTCATATTAGCTTTACAAAATTTAAAGGCAAAATTTGGATGCACTAGCATAACGGTATTCAAACCGAGAAATTCCTGAATCTTAAAAGGCCTTGAAAATATAAGAATCAACTTGCCACCCAGATCTCAGCTCAGATCTGGCAATATGTAAATTTGACAAAGGACCAGGTCACCTGATTGAAATGTAACCGGAACTGTAGCCTGGTCCATCTTAGCAGTAACATCACAGTTCGCTGCCTCGAGCCTGGCCCATCTTAGCAGTAACATCACAGTTCGCTGCATCGAGCCTGACCCATCTTAGCAGTAACATCACAGTTCGCTGCATCGAGCCTGGTCCATCTTAGCAGTAACATCACAGTTCGCTGCATCGAGCCTGGTCCATCTTAGCAGTAACATCACAGTTCGCTGC